>CM077083.1:2338141-2619904 GCA_039513925.1 Platanthera zijinensis
CTCATGTAGCCATGTGGCATAGCCTTGGATGCAGCCTTGTGGTGTAACCTTGTGCATATAATATAGATCATGGACCCATATACCTACAACCAATTGATTTTAGGTTGGTTGTTTAAGTTTCAAAATATATAAAAAACTTGTGTGAGGCCCACTTTAAAAGCATTGTCCGCAATTAAGCATGATTGTCTCTCAAGCTCAACTTGAGTGCAAGTGTGAATTGACACGATTCGAGTCTATTAAGGTTCAATCCATCAAGTTCCCTCATATAATGAGAAGGATGCCTATGGTTTAATGATAATTATATACATGATTAAGATAGAAGTAGTGGCCACACTTAAACGCTTCTCTGAAGAAAATATTTTCCTTAAGACATGAAACCATAAGAGATCACATATCCAGAGATACTTTTACTCTTAATTAATACTTTGAACATTTGTTGATGATTTTCCCAGGTGACTTGGTTTTAATGAAAGAACAATGTGAATTGTTGTGTATCAACCAAAAATTGTTTTCGAGTTAGAACTAAATTCTCAGATATCTGCGCACCATTTGTAGGGATAATGTCAAAGAATATTATCTTTAGTAGTGTAGAAATTAGGTTTCGCATGTTCAATTGAAAAGAATAAATTACAAGTGAACTTATTTCTACAGTCCCCCCCCCCAAGCTGTAGCATGCATGCCATATAATTAAAACTAGGAAGAATTTGGTGATATAATGGACAAGGTAGTGATTTCATGAGAATGCCTGCAATTTGAGATACAGCACAAACATGCTGAAATTGTATCTCCCTTGGTTTGACTTTCCCCCCAATGAAGTAATAGTCGACTTCAATTGCTTTTTTCATCATGATAAATGTAATATGGATGGCAATTTGGTTGTCATGGAAAAAGATATCAGTGAAGATAATGTTACACCAATATCACAAAGAAGCTTTTTAAGCAGGGGAGTTCAGATGTTGCTAGAGCCATGGATCGATATTAAGTATTAGCTAAAGCATGAGCAGCATGAGCAACAACAGATAATTTCTTACTTTTCCAGGAGAAGAGGTCACCACTAAAGTACGTGTAATATTAAATAGTAGACAAGAAATCATCTATGGAGCCAACAAAATTTGCATCAGACTAAGCTTCAAAAGACTGGGTGAGGGATTATAGAAAATATCTTGATCAAGAGACCATTTTAGATATCTTAAAAGACATCCAACTCCTTGTAAGTGGGAAGTCTTTGGATTAATGCATAAAAGGACTCGCCACTCTAACGACGAATGAAATGTCAGGATGTGTGACACTTGACAGTCAAATAAATTAGTTTCTAAACTAATCTACGATAATATTTATTGTTTTGTAATGGAGGATTCAAAGTCGAGTCAATGGAAAAAAGCTTCACATTAATGTCCAGACGTGTTGCAGCAAGTTTAGATCTCAGATATTCACGATCTTGAAGGATACCCATATAACAATTCCTTTGAGAGAGAATCAATGAATTGCCTTAAGATTTCACTTCAATCCAAAAAAATAGCGAATGAGACTATTCCTTTCTTTGAAAATGTTTAGCAAGATGAGCTTCGAGATGAGAAATCCCAGCGATATCGTCGCCGGTGATAATTACATCATCGGCTCTGTGAACATTTTTGAGGTATTTCTTTAACCCTAGCTTCGATTTTTTATTTTTGTTGTATGTCTTAGATATTTCTTTCAATTTTACTATATTGTGCCAATTTTATTACTCTTGTTTGGTTTGCTAAATATTTGAGTGCCGACCGGGATTTGGAAATGTTAATGAAATAGGTTTGAGTGTAACAGTTGGTATCAGAGTCAGATTTAAGATCCTTTTAACCTAGAAATTCACAGAGCATTGAGATTCCTTCTAAATATATAATGCCCTATTTTTCCTATTGTGGCATAAAATGGATGTTTGATTTGGAGTTGATTGATATAGGAACTAATTCTCTGTTCACTATGTGGGATAGATGGTTATCAAATTTTTAGTGACACTTCAGGACATAGTTTGGGTTACGTGCTATGCCAATTCGGAAAGTGATAGCATATGAATCCTGCCAATTGAGAGTACATGAGTAGAATTACCATCGTACAACCCCGTGTTCACTGAGTGGATCCCTCCTAAGGTGGACCAAGTCAAGGAGAACAGTTTAAGGGTTGCGGCGAGTCGGACAGGCCAAGGGTGGGCAAGCGGGGTATCCGGGCCAGCACTCACCCTCGGCCTCGAGGAAGTAGCGAGTGCCAGCCACTTCAGGCACTCGCCACCCTAGGAGAGTGGTGTCCACACGAACCACTCGCCCAACAGTATTTTTACCAAAATGTTCTTGTAGGATTGTTATTAGTCCCTCTAAATAGCAGAGTTTCGTTGTTGGCAGATCAATTTAGGTTGCGTTTAGCAAAATCAAAATGCGGGATTGCGCTATTGACAGACCAAACTTAGAAAACTATAAATAGACCCTTAGGGGCACCTTTGGGGTTGGTTCCAGGAGCCCTCCAAGGTGACCAGCTCAGCTTTGGCTTGGGAGGAAAAGCTCTCTCAAATCTTCTGGGTGTGTGGCGGGACCTCCTCGCTGTAGCCCAGAGTCTGTTCCTGATTCTAAGTCTGTGACCTGAGGTTTGGTTCGGGACAAGTGCAGATTACACCCCCCCTTGGGTTCGAACACTCTCTGATACTGGATAACGATTTCAACAACCATGTTCATGACTTGGAGTTGGTGGTTGTGGTGTTCGCTATTAATTTATGGGGACATTATTGGTATGACATGAAGATCGTCATCTTCACAGACCATAAGAATTTGAAATATCACTTGAATCAAAAGGAGTTGAATATGTGGCAATGCAAATAGATGGATTTCTTAAGAGATTACACATTTGATATCCACTGCATGCCAGGGAAGGCGAATGTTGTTGCAGATGTGTTGAGCCGACGGGCTTCAACTCAAAGAAGTTGGACTTTAGCTTATATTGATCTCCTAGCTTCTAAGTTGAAAGCTTTGGAGATTACTTGCATTGATAATGGTGTGGCGAGCACCGCGTGTTTGAACTGGACGGAGGGCTAATATGAAATTGGGCACTGAGCCTTAATGAGAGCACGCAATGCTATATGGAGGAGACAGTAGAAGGGTCAAATATACCGGCAGTTATCGAGGAATTAATCCACTAAAATGTACCTGCATGGGTTGCCCCTGTCAATCATGAGTGATTGTGACCTAGTCTTCATGGGCGTCTTTTGAAAGAAGTTGTTTAAACTCCAAGGAACGCAATTTCGGATGAACACCACTTACCAACCACAAACTGACAGTCAGTTTGAGGTTCTAAACTACTATCGAGAGGCACATCTCTGATGTTCCATGTCGGATTTACAATGAGATTTGAGTAGATTGTTGGGTTGGGAGAAATTTTGCTACAACGCCTAATATGCGGTTTGGTAGATATATTACAGGTGAGTCACACCAGCGAATGATGTTGCATAAGGCGGCCCCAGTTATCTTTTATTGTCAACACGTTTTTGTTCTTGCACTTTACTATTTACACATATTTACTATAATGCCTCGGAGACTAGCTTAACTACACTAGCTGGCTTGTCTTGTGGATATTTTAGATGAATGAATCTAGAGCCTGGAAAAAGAATATTCCTTAAATTCTTTCCTTCCTTCGTCCCCACTCTTTCTTGTGAGAAATCCAAGAAAACCTAAGTATGTAAGTAGGAAAAAATTAATTAAATATGTTCTTGTCATAATAATAATAAAGGTAATAATGATGAGTAATTGAAATCTAAATAACAGTAGCCACAGAACTCAAACAAAGCATACTAGTGGACTAAGGGTTATAGATAATTTTTCATGCAAATAAAAAACAGTAAATAGAAGAAAAATATATGGAACAATGATCATTTACTTACAAGAAGTTTTTTCCAATCCCGAGCTGCTTCAGGACCAACATGGATATCCAAATCCTGAAGAAGATTGAAGAACAGAAAAAATTGGATACCGCAGAATTTTACATTCAAAATAAAATGGAAAACCTAGACTAAAAAATATAAATGAATGAGGCAAGGAATCTAGTCTAACGGATCGAGGAATGAAATATTAAACAGAATGTTACTTTGCACTCAGAAATAATAAGAGATGATATTCCCACCCACCCACACAGACACACACACACATATACATCTATATACTATATTTAAAAAAATAGCAGGGTCTGCCAATAGCGTGAGTTTAAAATACACCAAAAAATATAGGTCACTGAATCTGGATTGATAAAAAGATGTACGTCGGATCTGATACCGAAACCTTATAAAAAAACCAATTCCCTAACCCTAAACCCGTTGAAACCCCGTGAAAGCCGCACGCGTTCCTCCGTCCCGCTCACAGAGGCCCTTCTTCTTCCCGACTCTGCACTGCGATTCGTTTACCTGTGACCTCTGCCCTTTTCTCTGTCACGAACTTCATCCAACCGCTGTCGACGACCACTTGAGGAGCCATCTTGCCGCCGCCGACCTCCGCAGCCAACCTTCCCGCAACCAACGACCTCCACGGCCGGCTGTTTTCTTCTCGCAAGTCGCCGCTCAGGAGAAGGCCACCTAGATTCGATGTGAGAACACCTTCTCTCCCTCGATCTCTTATGTTTTCTCTCTTGACTTCTACTTCTTTCTTCAGATCTAGGTTTAAAAATCTAGGTTTATTAACTGTTTTAGATTTCGCTTTTAAAGTTCAGCTTTTTATTTCATCTTCAAATTAGTTTCAACAATCCATCATAAATTTCATTTTTTTCGTTTTAATCCAGTTTTCTATTTTCCAGATCTGATTTCGTCTACGATTTCGATTTAAGGTTTTAGATTTTGTTGTTGCTTTCATTTTTAACTCGCACATTTTTACATTTCGTTTTTGATTTCATTGTTGATTACGTTTTTGATTTCATCGTCGAATTCATTTAAGACATACGAATTTCTGATTTTGCACTAGACTGAAATTTAGGGATTTAGATCTACGGATTTACATCTGTCAAATTGTTAAGATCAGGTTTTCTATTTTCCAGATTTGATTTCGTCTACGATTTCATTTTTGATTTTCCGTTTTTGATCAGTAATCCTGAGGGGCGACTGGCCACGAAGCTTGGATTCACTATGGTTTAGTGATCTAGATTTGTATATGCTGGTTCTAATATCGTTTTTAGTTACGGTATGGTGTATATGCTGTTTCTAATAATGGTAAATCAAGGATTTCTGATCTAGATCTGTCATTATAGGTCTCTCATTTCATTAATGATTTCGTTATAACTCACCTATGATTTTTTAAATACGTCGGGATTTTCACTGGCCTTTTACTACTCATAATTCACAGTAAACTTATTTAGGGTGTACACAGTGTTTAAGTGCAAATGACCGACTCCATGATCAAAATTATTTTTAGGACTCATATACTGTTTAGATGTGTTTTCTACCAGGCACAACACACGTAGATGGTATTTTGGCTTGGTTGAGCTCATCCACATTCAGGCATAACTGAATTGATTTCTGAATTATAGCAAGTATGGTTTACTAAATTTAAGCTTCGTTGACCTAATCCAAAGTGATTGCCTTAACATCTTCAAATTTTATTTCAGATATGGCATCCACATTTAGGCATGATTGAATTGATTTCTAAATTGTCGCGAGTATGGTTTACTAAATTTAAGCTTCGTTGACCTAAGCCAAAGTGAATGCCTTCACATATTCAAAATTTATTTCAGATATGGCTCTACTTCAATGTGGTATGATATCTCTCATACATAAATAAGGGCAGCATGGACAGCCATAGGAATACTACATCATTTACATTTATGAATTTTGAATCTTTATAGTTGCTTTTGATTGTGTCAAGAAATTATGATGTTTGTCATCATCTTCTTACTAGAGAATATAGGAAAAAGTAATGTAAAGGCCCAATAAGTTGGCTCATTTATAGTCTTTTTGTTTAGTCCCACATCTTTTGTATAGGATGTTTCCTCTCTCTTCTCTCCTATATATTTGTACTCATACTTGTATTTGGCGTATTCATAAAGAATATACAAGCTTGGGACCTTTTCTCTACATGGTATCAGAGCGAAACGGTCCGGCCTGTTTTTATCTAACCGCCAAGTCCTCCTGTTACCGCGCGGCTTGTTTGTCTTCTTAACCGCGCGGCTTTGCGGCTTCCTTCCTAACCGCTTCCTTCTCTCCCGTGGATCCACCTCCTCTCTCTCTTTTCTACGTACTTTATATAGCTTCATCTCTCTGGCACGTGGTCCCCACTCCCGTGTGGTTAGTGTTCTCTTAACCGCCACGGAATGATCTCTACCCGCTGCTCTCTCCCCTAATCGCTGCGATCTATTCTACTCGCGGCATTCTTGCCTTAACCGCTGCAATCTTCTCTTGAAGCAGCGGTCTCTCTCTTCTCCGCTGCAATCTGCTTCTTGTCGCCGCGGTCTCTGGTCTAGTTTGATCAGCGGATTCTTCTCTATTCGCCCTGCCGTTCTTCCCGCTGCAATTGCTTTCTAACCGCTCTTCTCGCAGCGGTCTCGTCTTAACCCGCCATGCCTCTACCCGCTGCGACCTGTCTCTGTCCACTGCGACCTCTCTTCTCCTCTTATCGCTCTTGTCGCACGGAGTTCTTTCCTGCGGTGGGGTTTTCTTGTTCACTCGGACTGCTTCTACCGGTTTCTTGCGGCTTGCTTCTAACCGCCCATTATTGCGGTTTGCTTCTAACCGCCCTTTGTTGCGGTTTGCTTCTAACCGCCCGGTCTTCTTTCCCGCGGTTTGTTGCAGTTTGCTTCTACCGGGTTGTTGCGGTTTGCTTCTAACCGCCCGGTCTAGTACCTACTCGCCGGTCTGTCCTCTGGTTGCGGCCTGCTTCGAACGCACGGTCTAGTGCCTATTCGCCGGCCAATGTTCCCTCTAACTGTTGCAGCTCAGCATTCTTGCCGCATTGCGTCTGTTTTTCTTGGCCGCTGAAGGGTGCCTCCTTACCGCCGCGGCTTGTTTCTTTCCGCTGTGGGTTCTTCTCTTTGCTATTGCTTGTGTACTTAAATATGTTGGTAAACGTTGTGCTAAATGCTTGTCTTGTAAAAATATATATTTGCTAAATCTTGTTTCCGAAACTATTAAAATATTTATACACTTAATTCTAGGTTAAGCTTCATTGCATTCATCCCAAAATTAGCACGTGGGTTTGCACTAGAGTGTCGGCACAGTCATTCACTTAGCATTGCATTAGCGTGTCAGTACCGCCAAATAGTCTCACATAGGCCCATCCAGTGTCACCTTTGCTTTGACTGACTATCTTTTCCTTATGGTTTTACTGTTAGTATTTTAGAGGAAGATTTATTATTTAGATTGTTAGTTGTCAATAGGGATTAAGAAGATTATTGTCAGCTATTGTTATTTTTATTTACAATTTTATTTTTCATGGTTGGCCGGCTATTTTCTATCCTACTTTCTTTATTATTGGCTGACTGTTTTCGAAATCACATATAAATTGCCCAATTGGGGCTGAAATCAAATGTTATTTATTTTTTACATAATCAAAGGTAGCCCAAATTTATTAAATTACCTATATTAAAACAGATTTTTTGCTTAAACGTGTATTTTTTCTTTTAAAAACTCACATAACATCCATCGAACCCTAGATGCATCCTTAATAAAAGTCATATCTCAGCATCAACACCACAATTATCTAAAAGAAATCTTCCCAATTAAAGGTGCGCAATATTTCAGTATTTTTCGAGGTCAAGAAACCAGAGGATGGCATCTCATGATAGACATGATGATGAAGCTGAAAAGGATAAATGGAAGGGAAAAACTATGGTAAGTTTCTTATTTCTTGAACTATGCTCTATTAAACTATTTGGATATTACCACCATATTGTTTTTTAGATAACCTTGTATGTGCATATTATTCTTGAAATCACTGATATTGAAATATCGCTATAAAATTTAATATGAATGACAAATAAAAGTAATATAAATTTTGAGGGAAAACTAACATTTCAAAACACATGTTTTCATATCATGAGAGGTTGAATTAAATTTGATAGACTTTAATAGGAAAAGATAAAAGACGTCGAATAAGATGCATATGGGTAATGTTAAAGAGAGTCATGTGATGTAGGGTGACCTACTGATGGATTTCTCATATAGGGGGTTTGTCTAGGTTTGATTATCAAGGGAGGGGTGTGTAACACCCTTCCCAGTATTTCAGAAATCAGCCGTCCGGCCGGGTCAGCGATATAAAGAAAACTAGGAAACAGTATTAAAACTAGTAGCAGCAGGTAATAAAAATCTATACTAAGCAGTTAAAGACTTACAGCGGAAGTTTTAAATATAAACTAAGGGTAACCACATACCTGATATCTGGATTCACAGAGTCACTAAACATGATTGGAAAAGCATTAACTGAAAATCTGATTACCAATAATAGTCTGATACAAGTTATACAAAATAATGACAAGATACATTGTCCACATATACAAGTACATGCTGAAATAAAGTAAACTGAATGGGAAAAATACTACAAACTGACGTCACCATAATGCTCATCCTAGACGTAGTTTCCCACCTGGGTCACCTGAAAAACAATGCCCACGAAGGGTCAGAGTAAGGAAAAATAACTCCTCCTAGTGACACTAAAAACAGTTTTACATATGAATGTATGCATGCCTTTAAAA
Source organism: Platanthera zijinensis (assembly GCA_039513925.1). Lineage (NCBI taxonomy): Eukaryota > Viridiplantae > Streptophyta > Magnoliopsida > Asparagales > Orchidaceae > Platanthera > Platanthera zijinensis. The sequence continues at coordinate 2,346,827 of CM077083.1, forward strand.
CAGTCTCGTGCACTGAAAACATTTTATGTTATATGTTATGCATGCCCTTCCCTATACTTCCTGGTCAACACAACTATTATTTCTATACTCGTGACTTTCCGTTCATTTTCTCAAGTCCTGACGTTGACTAACAAGTGTACTAAATCACGACAGGTTTATACTTGAGTTCTATATGACTTCTAACCTGCTCATCTACTAGGAATGCTCTAGGCAGAGTAGCTCCTAACGCGCAACTGAAACTGACAACCCGAGACCATCTGACGAACTCAAAAGTTCTAGTGTCACGCGGACACGGTCTCGAATCTGCTAACTGGCTCAAGGGAAGACAATTCCCAAGTTTGTACTACTCATAAGGTTCCATGTGCCTTATGAGAAAGGTAGTGCGCCTCTACCTAGCACGAAAGAACTCTGCGTGCTGGCTGACCTTATTGGTCTGACGCTACTCTGCATGGGAAATCTTTTTGGTGAACTACTGATCGACCCTTGACTTTCTTGTGGTCGACTTGAAGGGGCATTCACGCCCTTGTTTGGACAAATTCCGAACCTACTTACACGGTTAACGCTTTCGTACCTAACGTTACTGTTCATGACCTGACTACTTCGGTCTCAGAGAATAGTGTCACCCTACACGTTTTGCGTAACTGTTTTCCTATCACCACAGCTTTCTATGCATGGTCATGGTACTTGAAATAAATCTACTCATGTGTATACAAAATATATATTTATTACTATGTCTAATTAGCAGAAGTTAGGTTTCCTTACAGCGGTGCTACGACGCTCGTAGACTCGGCGCGGTGACATCTTCTCTTCCGAAGGAAATCCTACTGCTGGAAACCTTCAGAATGCTTCCCCGACCTCACCAAAGTCCTGCGGTTTAGGGCAACGCTAATTTCATAATTTCTCCTTTAGGGTTTTTCTGGTGGAAAAATTCCAAATTGCCTAAGTTTGCAAAAATACAAGTGTTAGCTTCGCATATTACCTTTATGCGGAGAGCTTGGGGCTCTCAATGCGTCCAACTCAAACTCCGCGGTGAACCACGAACACCAAAACCTAAAATAGGGCAATAGGAATGTAAACTTAGTCTAATTAAACTTCGAAATCAACTGATTACCATGAAGAAATAAGGAGAAGGAAGAAATAAAACTCACCGGAACCAAAACAAAACAAAACTCCTCCGGTTAGGGTTTGACCCACTTCTCCCACGGCCAAGGAAAGAAGAGGAGTACTCCCCGGTGCCTGCAGAGGAGGGAGAGGAAACCGGCGATGGGTTCTGGATAGGTATCGGGCGTCGGCTAGGGCAAAAAAAGGGCGTCGGGCACGGCGGAAAACGATCGTCATCTTGCGGGAGACGAAATCGTCGAGTGCGGCTTTTTCCCGTGAGAAAGTGAGGGTGCGGGCTTGAGATATAACGGGCTGCGGTTTTCTTCATAACCGCAAAGAGGAGAGTGGGAAAAATAGACTATGTGCACACCATTTCCACTCAAAATCACTTATGAAACGGCTATCGGCACACCAAACTCACTCTATTACTTTAAATACTAACTGAAAATATCGCGCGCGTCGATTCTAAAATAGCATGCGTTACGCACTATTCTTAATGCACTTAATACACTAACGGGCGCTAACAAAAGGCAAAGAAACATTATACCTTGACGATGCGCTGCCTCGATCAAAATTCGTCGCGACTCGACCCTACATTAAAAAAATAAATTTCGCGTAAAAATTTACGGATGTTACAAATCTCCCCTACTAACAAAGATTTTCGTCCTCGAAAATTCAAGTCATACCTGAATCGAAGAGAAAAGAATAGTTTATATTGCTCTTAAGCTCATCCTCTCGCTCCCAAGTATATTCTGGACGGCCACAGTTCATCCAAAAGACTTTGACCATACGAATCTCTCTATTCCTGAGCTTCTGAATTCTTGAACCCACTATTCTGACTGGTCTAACCAAAATACTAAGATCTGTCTCGATTGGGCCTTCCTGAGTACTGATGATCTGACTGGAATTTCTGACTGCTCTCCTCAGATAGGAGACGTGGAATACATCATGTACATTACTCATTTCCTCAAGTAAGGCCAACCTATATGCAACCTCACCAACTCTTTCCAGCACCTCAAAAGGACCAACGAATCTGGAGCTCAATTTCTTCATCCGCTTTATTCTAGAGACTCCTCTGACTGGTCTGACCTTCAGATAAACGTAGTCTCCAACACTGAACTCTACTGACCTGTGCTTCTGATCATGATACTTGGTCTGGCGATCCTGAGCTGTCTTCATACGCTCCTGAATGAGCTTAATCTTGTCAGTGGTCTTATAAAACCATGACTCACTAATAGTAGATCTTTCCTCACTTTCAGCCCAACACAACGGTGTTCGGCAATGTCTGCTGTAGAGGGCCTCGAACAGTGTCATCCCAATACTTGCCTGAAAACTATTGTTGTAGGAGAACTCCACGAGAGTAATATACTTCTCCCACTTTCCCCCAAAATCTAGTATGCACATCCGTAGCAGATCCTCCAAAGTCCTATTAGTCCGCTCAGTCTGTCCATCGGTCTGGGGATGGAAAGCGGTGCTGAAATGTAACCTGGTGCCCAACCGCTCCTGAACGTATCGCCACTCCCTGGAGAAAAATCTGCCATCTCGGTCTGAAACTATAGTCTTGGGAACACCGTGAAGTCGAACTATCTCGTCTATATATAACTGTGCCAGCTTCGGACCTTGATCCGTATTCCTAAGAGGAATGAAATGGACGACCTTAGAAATTCGATCAACTATAACCCATACTGAATCATTCCCACTCTGCGATCTCGGCAAACCATGAATGAAATCCATGGATATATCCTCAAATGTCCACTCGGGAATGGGAAGTGGCTGCAATTTGCCCACAGGCCTTTGGCACTCGGCCTTAACCAACTTGCATGTCTCGCACTTCCCTACATAATCTGCAACTTCACTATTCAAACCTGGCCACCAGACTGTCTTCTTAAGATCTGCATACATCTTCGTGCTACCAGGATGTATAGAATATCTGTAATTGTGTGCCTCAAAGAGAATGTCTTCTCGTAGGTGACTAACATCTGAGATGCACACTCTGCCATCATGCAATAATAACTCATCCTGAATCGAGAATCTCTCTTTCTGACCTGACTGCACTGAGATCCAAATCTCTGCCATCTTTGGATCCAACGGTATAGATGTCCTGATCCTATCTCTAATATCGCAAGAAATCTCCATCCAACTCAAACAAGCTGAACCAAAACTGCAACGGGGCACAACGACGATGTCCAGTCTCTCCAGCTCTCGTACCAACTCCTCCTGCTGAGTGAGAAGATAAAAACACGAGCCTTTACGGCTAAGGGCATCAGCTACCACGTTCGCCTTTCCTGGGTGGTACTGAATGTCTACATCGTAGTCTGAAAGAAACTCTAATCATCTACGCTGCCTCAAATTGAGCTCTCGCTGATCAAAGATATACTTGAGGCTCTTATGATCAGTAAAGATCTCGCAACGCACTCCATAGAGGTAGTGCCTCCAAATCTTCAGGGCATGAATAACTGCTGCAAGCTCCAAGTCATGCACGGGATAATTCCTCTCATGAACCTTTAACTGTCTCGAGGCATAGGCTACGACCTTTCCATACTGCATGAGGACACAACCCAAACCCTGACCTGAACCATCACTATAAATCTGAAATCTGTCTGGCCCTGAAGGCAAACTCAAAATCGGTGCGGTCATCAACCTATCCTTCAAGTCCTCAAAAGCCAACTCACACTCAACTGTCCAATCCAAGCCCTTTCCCTTCCTAGTGAGGGAAGTCAGTGGTAAAGCTATCTTTGAGAAATCTCTAATGAACCTCATGTAGTACCCAGCAAGACCCAAAAAAACTGCGAACCTCTGAAACTGTCGTCGGCCTTGGCCAACTCTTTATGGCCTCTATCTTCTTCGGATCAACGTTAACTCCTGTTTGACTGATGATGTGGCCTAAGAATGCAATCTCTGAAAGCCAAAATTCACACTTAGAAAACTTAGCAAACAACTGGTTCTTCCTGAGTGTGCTCAAAACAATCCTGAGGTGTGCTGCATGATCTTCTGCACTCTTAGAGAACACCAATATATCATCTATGAAGACGATGACAAAACGATCCAAATATTCTCGAAAAACCCTATTCATCATGTCCATAAATACTGAAGGGGCATTGGTCAGCCCGAACGGCATGACCACGAACTCGAAGTGTCCATATCTGGTACTGAAAGCAGTCTTCTGTATATCCGCGTCACAAATCTTTAACTGGTGATAGACTGATCTCAAATCTAACTTGGAAAAAGTGTTCGATCCCACCAACTGGTCGAACAAATCATCAATCCTGGGAATCGGGTACTTGTTCTTTACGGTCAGCTTATTCAATTCACGGTAGTCTATGCACAGTCTCAGACTACCATCCTTCTTCTTCACAAACAGTACTGGAGCACTCCATGGTGAAGTACTGGGGCGTATAAAACCCAAACCAAGCAGCTCCTGCAACTGACTCTTCAACTCTGCTAGTTCCCTTGGATCCATCCGATAGGGAGATTTGGCTACCGGTGTAGCCCCAGGATGCAAATCTATCGGGAACTCAATCTCTCTATCTGGAGGGGCACCAGGGAGCTCTTCCGGGAAAACATCTGGAAACTCCTGCACCACTGGTACCTCTGACAAGTCAGCTTTAGGCTCCGCGCTCATCAGTACTACGAAGATTTCACAACCCTTACTAATGCACCTTCTCGCTTGGACTGCAGATATGATCATCTTCACTACTCCCTTCAAGCCCTGAAAAGAAAAAGATGTCTGGTTGAGGCCATCAAACTGTATCTGCTTCGCCCTACAGTCAATCCTGGCGTTGACTGCCGAAAGCCAGTCCATACCAAAAATCAGGTCGAATCCTGCAATAGGTAGCTGCAAAGCTTCCACGATAATCTCGGTATCACCAAACTGCACTGGTACCCTGCACTTATCTCTGGTCTGCAGAAGGGATCCATTAGGCATCATGACTTCCAGCGGTACTGCCTCTAGGACGGCTTCTAAACCCAACTTACGCACTAGAGATTCCGCGATAAACGAGTGTGAGGCACCCGTATCAAACAGAATCTTAGAGGGTAAATTACGAATCATAAGGATGCCTACATGAATGATTTATGAAAGATGAAAAATTTAATGTGTCACTACGGAGGATTTTAAAACCAACATGTTAAGCAAAACAGCACTTACCAGTCACAACATCCTCCTGATCCTTCGCCTCCTGCTGACCCAACCCGTAAGCTCTGGGCTGCACTAAATCTCGACCCTGCTGTGGTCTCCCATCAGTAATCATCAACGATTTGCCCTTATCTGCCCTGCTAGAGCCACCAACCTCGTACTTCGACTGCAGGAACAAATTATAATTAACATCTACTGAAATTACATAAATATAATCAATACAAAAGGGTCTTGATTACCTGATTTGTCCCAGCTTCCTAACAGAAGCGAGCTATGTGTCCAGGTTGTCGGCACTTGTAACATACGCCTGCACTGGCCAAACACTCTCCTGTATGGCGACGCTGACACTTGGGACACGTGGGATAGTCCTTGCTCCGGTCACCAGATTGACCATTCTTCTTAGCATCGGGCTTCGGCTTCTTGTTCCAGTTCTTTCCTTGATCATTTCTGCTCTGCTGCGGCTGATGCGAATCCTGAGATCGCTTCGCACGGAAACTACTTCGCTTCTGAACCTTCTGCTGGTCAGCCTCCAGTCTGTGAGCCGTATCCACTAAGCTCCTGTAATCAGCGTTGACCATAGTCATCAGCGGCTGCCTCAACGAGTCACGCAAACCATCCACGAAGCGACTGCACCTCTCGGTCTGATCTCCCTGCATCACGCCCGCATATCGAGCCAGATGAGTCAGCTCTCGCTCGTACTCAGTAACTGTCCTGTCCCCCTGGAAAAGCCTAAGATATTTCTCTTAAAGACCTCGTCGTGCGGAAGGAGGCACGAACCAACTAGCAAGAGCTCTAGAGAACTCGCCCCAAGTAAGCATGTTTTGTGTACGACCTGGCCAAAAAGATGGTCATACTATTTTAAAATTAACACATTACTTCCTAAAATAAAGGAATTGATCATAACACTTTACCTGCAGGATCATCTGCCCGGTACTTGTCCCACCAGATCTTTGCCTCTCCTCGGAGGAGGAAAACTGCCAGAGGAACTTTCTTATTCTTCGGGCACTCCAAAACATTCAGCAGGTCTCTGGTGTTAGCTATCCAATCATCTGTATCCATCGGGGTCTCATCCCCTCTGTAGCTCGAAGGCTGAAGTTCTCTGAAATTTCTCAAATAGCGCTCCAGGGTCATCTCCACGGGTGCTGCTGCAGGAGCTGGCGCAGGGACTGGTACTTGTACTGGAGCTGGAAACCCTGCAGCCAGTCCTCTCTGAAACTCCATCAAGGCAACAGTAACCGCCTTGGCAATCTGAGACGCTATGTCAGTGCCCTCTGGAGCTGCTGGAACTGGTGGTACCTGTGGAACGGCAGCGTCTCCCATGGTCGCATTAGGAACCGGGTCCTGGCGTGAAGATTCACCTGGTTCACTAACTCGTGGTGCCTGATAGAAAATACAAAAGAAATCTAATTATTTATCAAGCATCCGAGAAATCTGACTTAGCAACTTATTTGTACTCTAGCGAACACTAGGGCTTAATCGCACCTAAAGTACTTTACTAATAAGAGTTTACTCTTATACGCTCCTATGGCTCTGTGAATTCTTTCTAGGGTCCAGGAATCCTAAACCTCCCTCTGATACCAATTTGTAAAACCCCTTCCCAGTATTTCAGAAATCAGCTGTCCGGCCGGGTCAGCGATATAAAGAAAACTAGAAAACAGTATTAAAACTAGTAGCAGCAGGTAATAAAAATCTATACTAAGCAGTTAAAGACTTACAGCGGAAGTTTTAAATGTAAACTAAGGGTAACCACATACCTGATATCTGGATTCACAGAGCCACTAAACATGATTGGAAAAGCATTAACTGAAAATCTGATTACCAATAATAGTCTGATACAAGTTATACAAAATAATGACAAGATACATTGTCCACATCTACAAGTACGACCTGGCCAAAAAGATGGTCATACTATTTTAAAATTAACACATTACTTCCTAAAATAAAGGAATTGATCATAACACTTTACCTGCAGGATCATCTGCCCGGTACTTGTCCCACCAGATCTTTGCCTCTCCTCGGAGGAGGAAAACTGCCAGAGGAACTTTCTTATTCTTCGGGCACTCCAAAACATTCAGCAGGTCTCTGGTGTTAGCTATCCAATCATCTGTATCCATCGGGGTCTCATCCCCACTGTAGCTCGAAGGCTGAAGTTCTCTGAAATTTCTCAAATAGCGCTCCAGGGTCATCTCCACGGGTGCTGCTGCAGGAGCTGGCGCAGGGACTGGTACTTGTACTGGAGCTGGAAACCCTGCAGTCAGTCCTCTCTGAAACTCCATCAAGGCAACAGTAACCGCCTTGGCAATCTGAGACGCTATGTCAGTGCCCTCTGGAGCTGCTGGAACTGGTGGTACCTGTGGAACGGCAGCGTCTCCCATGGTCGCATTAGGAACTGGGTCCTGGCATGAAGATTCACCTGGTTCACTAACTCGTGGTGCCTGATAGAAAATACAAAAGAAATCTAATTATTTATCAAGCATCCGAGAAATCTGACTTAGCAACTTATTTGTACTCTAGCGAACACTAGGGCTTAATCGCACCTAAAGTACTTTACTAATAAGAGTTTACTCTTATACGCTCCTATGGCTCTGTGAATTCTTTCTAGGGTCCAGGAATCCTAAACCTCCCTCTGATACCAATTTGTAAAACCCCTTCCCAGTATTTCAGAAATCAGCTGTCCGGCCGGGTCAGCGATATAAAGAAAACTAGAAAACAGTATTAAAACTAGTAGCAGCAGGTAATAAAAATCTATACTAAGCAGTTAAAGACTTACAGCGGAAGTTTTAAATGTAAACTAAGGGTAACCACATACCTGATATCTGGATTCACAGAGCCACTAAACATGATTGGAAAAGCATTAACTGAAAATCTGATTACCAATAATAGTCTGATACAAGTTATACAAAATAATGACAAGATACATTGTCCACATCTACAAGTACATGCTGAAATAAAGTAAACTGAATGGGAAAAATACTACAAACTGACGTCACCATAATGCTCATCCTAGACGTAGTTTCCCACCTGGATCACCTGAAAAACAATGCCCACGAAGGGTCAGAGTAAGGAAAAATAACTCCTCATAATGACACTAAAAACAGTTTTACATATGAATGTATGCATGCCTTTAAAAAAGTCTCGTGCACTGAAAACATTTTATGTTATATGTTATGCATACCCTTCCTTATACTTCCTGGTCAACACAACTATTATTTCTATACTCGTGACTTTCCGTTCATTTTCTCAAGTCCTGACGTTGAGTAACTAGTGTACTGAATCACGACAGGTTTATACTTGAGTTCTATATGACTTCTAACCTGCTCATCTACTAGGAATGCTCTAGGCAGAGCAGCTCCTAACGCGCAACTGAAACTGACAACCCGAGACCATCTGACGAACTCAAAAGTTCTAGTGTCACGCGGACACGGTCTCGAATCTGCTAACTGGCTCAAGGGAAGACAATTCTCAAGTCTGTACTACTCATAAGGTTTCATGTGCCTTATGAGAAAGGTAGTGCGCCTCTACCTAGCACGAAAGAACTCTGCGTGCTGGCTGACCCTATTGGTCTGACGCTACTCTGCATGGGAAATCTTTTTGGTGAACTACTGAGCGACCCTTGACTTTCTTGTGGTCGACTTGAAGGGGCATTCACGCCCTTGTTTGGACAAATTCCGAACCTACTTACACGGTTAACGCTTTCGTACCTAACGTTACTGTTCATGACCTAACTACTTCGGTCTCAGATAATAGTGTCACCCTACACGTTTTGCGTAACTGTTTTCCTATCACCACAGCTTTCTATGCATGGTCATGGTACTTGAAATAAATCTACTCATGTGTATACAAAATATATATTTATTACTATGTCTAATTAGCAGAAGTTAGGTTTCCTTACAGCGGTGCTACGACGCTCGTAGACTCGGCGCGGTGACATCTTCTCTTCCGAAGGAAATCCTACTGCTGGGGACCTTCAGAATGCTTCCCCGACCTCACCAAAGTCCTGCGGTTTAGGGCAACGTTAATTTCATAATTTCTCCTTTAGGGTTTTTCTGGTGGAAAAATTCCAAATTGCCTAAGTTTGCAAAAATACAAGTGTTAGCTTCGCATATTACCTTTATGCGGAGAGCTTGGGGCTCTCAATGCGTCCAACTCAAACTCCGCGGTGAACCACGAACACCAAAACCTAAAATAGGGCAATAGGAATGTAAACTTAGTCTAATTAAACTTCGAAATCAACTGATTACCATGAAGAAATAAGGAGAAGGAAGAAATAAAACTCACCAGAACCAAAACAAAACAAAACTCCTCCGGTTAGGGTTTGACCCACTTCTCCCACGGCCAAGGAAAGAAGAGTACTCCCCGGTGCCTGCAGAGGAGGGAGAGGAAACCGGCGATGGGTTCTGGATAGGTATCGGGCGTCGGCTAGGGCAAAGGAGGGCGTCGGGCACGGCGGAAAACGATCGTCGTCTTGCGGGAGACGAAATCGTCGAGTGCGGCTTTTTCCCGTGAGAAAGTGAGTGTGTGGGCTTGAGATATAACGGGCTGCGGTTTTCTTCATAACCGCAAAGAGGAGAGTGGGAAAAATAGGCTATGTGCACACCATTTCCACTCAAAATCACTTATGAAACGGCTATCGGCACACCAAACTCACTCTATTACTTTAAATACTAACTGAAAATATCGCGCGCATCGATTCTAAAATAGCATGCGTTACGCACTATTCTTAATGCACTTAACACACTAACGGGCGCTAACAAAAGGCAAAGTAACATTATACCTTGACGATGCGCTGCCTCGATCAAAATTCATCGCGACTCGACCCTACATTAAAAAAATAAATTTCGCTTAAAAATTTACGGATGTTACAGGGTGGGGCCCATATTCGATGCATCCCTTAATATTTTTGAGCTATGTAATTAAAGAATGAGAGAACATTTAAAATTTTGAATATGATTGAGATCTAAAAAAGATCTGAAGAAGAATTTTTATCGAAATTGGGAAAACCTTTATACTGAATTTTTTATTATTATTATGGTATATAACTCTTGATGCTTTGCATGTCTATTGTTATTTATCACATTATTTTTATGTATAATAGTTCATGAGATACTTTGCTCACATAATTATATTTTTATGATTAACCTATTGTGGACCTCATTTTTTAAGAAACAGGAGCATCACCCAGTGCCCCCAAGAGGGCTCCCCTAATGGCAGAAGAAAAGAAAAAGCGTGTCGAAGAACTCACAAAGGCATGGCTTAAAATATTTATTGGGATCGAAGAAACACAAGAAAAGTATAGGGTAACCTATGAAGACTGACAGTGTGTCTTCTGCAATCAAGTCGATTAATTATTTGTCACTATCTATCATCTGAAAAACTTTGTAAATGGAATAAAAATTGTGTTGTGTTTTACTTTGTACATTTTGAGCATGTTGATGCCATATGACTACACTATCCTGAATCCAATGTGGAGACCGGAAAAGGGTGTTCACAAAATAGGTATCAGAGGGATCAATTTTCAATAAATATTGTCGCAGTGAGTACAAAGTAATGGAATGAATCACTAATGTAGTATAATTAATTAAAACTCATTTTATAGGAACTCTTTCAAGTATATGCAAGTCGAAGACATCGAGAGTCGCAAGAAGATCCCGAAGTGCATAGAGATGCAATATCTGCGGTAAGCGGTAATGGGAGTCAGCAGCGCCCATCTGATTTTGTTTTAGCAATTGCTGAAGCTCTGAAAATGGTATTTCCTATGCTAGATGTATCAGGACCAACTATCGCTCAAGTTGATCCTATTCCAATTTCAACCCCTATGAATCCTCTGCCTGAAATTCCTCTCTTTGCGCTTTTACCACCACAATAACGTCAAGTGGATATCGATTTAAAAAAAATCATAATTAAAACCACCAACTTTTCGAGGAGGCTTGTCTCCCTTAGACACTGAAGATTGGATTCTATGGGTTGAAACAAGATTCCAAGTGATGCAATTCCCAGAAAACCGAAAGGTGGGATTAGCTTCATTTTTGTTAGAAGGAGCAGTAAAACGCTGGTGGGACAATATCGCCAACAAAAAATACAAGGGGTGTGGCATAGCTACCTGGATTAATTTTCTACACGAATTTACAAACTTGTTTGTCCCGCGGTCGAAAAAAAGAGTACTGCATGATCAATTCCTCTGACTAGTCCAAGGAACGAAGACAGTCATGTAATATGAAATGGAGTTTTCGAAATTAGCATCTTATGTTGATTCACTAGTAGCCGATGAAGAAGATTATTGTCGTCAGTTTCAACAGGAACTGCACGACGATATCAGCAATTTGTTAGTTTCTTTGCGTATTTTAGAATACGGCAAACTAGTCGAGAGAGTCTGATTGGTAAAAATTGATCGGGAGAAATCTCAAAAACGACGAGATTTGGGTAAACGAAAGGTGAAGGAAACTCCAAGGCGCGATGAAGTGCAAGGAAAAGAGAATAAACCATTTCAATCTGGCCCTGCTATAAGTAATGTGTCACAGTCAACCACAGGTCCACAACAAAATGTGCAAAATGCGGAAGAATGCATCGAGGAGACAACATGATTGGAATTTGTTTTTACTGTCGTCAACCCGGACACAAGAAGTATGCATGTCCAAAGCATCAAAATAGAGAAGTTAGCTCTCGAGGACCACAACTTCCCCCACAACCAAAATTATATCACATGGGTTACCGAATCATTAGCTTCGGCACCGACCCCAGTTCCTGAAAGAGAAGTCCCGGAAGAAAGACAGATTCAACCTCTAGCTTTTAATTTGGGACCACTTCGAGATGAAATAAAATAAATACATGTATTTTCTTCTAAACCATATCGTGTAAATAACTAAAATAAACATGTTATTTTTATCTTTCATCTAGTTTGATAAGTCAACATCCATTAATATAAGATTTTTGGGGACCAAAAAGCTTTTTTAGGTGGGAAGAATTTGTAACAACCCAAATGATAAAATATGTAAAATATTTTGAAATCCCCGATGACGAGAAAGAAAGGCATTGCTACATTTATTTGTATTTTTTTGTTTTCTTTTTGTTTGTTTAATTTTTGTGTTATGCTAACTTTTTATTTAAGATAATTGTCTCCATATTAAACTTGGATTTATAAAGCTACGTGACATTTACATTTTAGATTTTTTTTATATTTTTTTATGTGTTGGCTGGTTAATTTAATCTTGTTTATAAATGTAGGTTGGTTAAAGAAAGGATTCCTATTGTAACATATTTTTGTATAATGGCTGGTTAAGAGAATTTATATTTATGGGGCTAGTGGCTTGGACACTTGGCGGAAATTCAACTTTATATGTTGGATGGTTATTAGACATCTCGCTATATATATGGGTAGAGAAAAGTCTAATAACTGGCACCTGTTATCATTTATGTGGTGAAGAAACTTGTTGGCATGCGGTGGGTTCCTTTGTATGTCGGCCTCACCAACTATGCCGCTTATCGGCACTGATATAAACACATGTATTGTAACATCCATACATTTGACGCGAAATTTATTTAAATTGTAGGATCGAGTCGCGACGGATTTTGATCGAGACAGCGCGTCGTCAAGGTGCAATGCTACTATTCCTAAAGTTCGCGTCCGTTAGTTTGAGAAGTGTGTTAGTTATAATTTTAGTGTAACACATTTTTAATTTCGGTAACGTTGCTTGGCGAGTCGTTTAAGTTCTAAGGCGTTAGTAGAGAATGGATTGCGTTTAACAAGAATAAATAAAAATGGGGTGCTAATAGCAGCTTTAACCCCCCCCCCTCTTAATACGGTTAATAAGAAAAAAAACCTCAAAGCCCGCACACGACATTTCTAAAACCCGCAGCTTTTATTTACGGAAGAAGGAAACTCGTTCGATTGCCCTAATTAGGTTTTGGAGTACGGATTCCACCGCAAAATTGGAGTTTGGATGTATTGAGAACCTCAATCACTCCCTCGTAAAAGTAATACACTAGGTTATCCGTTGATTTTGGGTTACCCTAGCTTTTTTGGAATTTTTCCAACAAAAACCCTAAGGGGAAAATATGTTAAGTAGGGTTGTACTGAATTGCAGGATTTTGGTGGCCTCGGGGCAAGATTCTGAAAGTCCCCAGCAGTCGGATTTCCTTCGGAAAACGGATGTCGCCGCGCCGAGTGTACGAGCACCGCATCACCACCGTAAGGAAACCTAATTCCTGCTAATTAGACATAGCAAGAAATATATTTTTGTATACGCATATGTCGGTTTTGTACAAATATCATGACCATGCATAGAAAGGTGTGGTGGTAGGAAAACGGTCGCGAAAAATGTAGGATGACACCCTTCTCCGAGACCAAAGTAGTCAAATCATGAACAGTAACGCTAGGTACGAAACCTTTACCCGTGTACATAAGCTTGGAATTTGTCCAACCAAGGGCGTGAATGTTCTCTTCTAGTTGACCACGAGAAAGTCAAGAGTCGCTCAGTAGTACACCAAAAGAGATTTTCTATGCAAAGTAGCATCAGACCAAAAAGGTCAGTAAGCACACATAAGTCTTTTCGTGCTAGGTAGAGGCGCACTACCTTTCTCATAAGACATCTAGTACCCTATGAGCAGTACAGTCTTGGGAGTTGACTCCCCTTTGAGACAGTTAGTATATTCAAGACCGTGTCCGCGCAAAACTAGAACAATTGAGTTCGTAAGATGGTCTCGGGTCGTCAGTTTCAGATGCACGTTAGGAGCTACTCTGCCTAGAGCCTTCCAAGTAGATGTGCAGGTTAGAAGTCACCTAGAACTCAAGTATAGACCTGACGTGAGACAGTACACTAGTTAGTGAACGCCAGGACTTGGGTTAGTGAACTGAAAGTCACGAACATAGAACAAGTAGATGTATTGACCAGGAAGTATTGCGAAAGCATGCATAACATATAACATAAATGTTTTTAATGCACGAAACTATTTCTAAAGACATGCATTCATCATATGAGAAAATGATTTTAGTGTCACTAGGAGTTATTTTTCTTTACTTTGACCCCTTGTGGGCAATGTTTTTACAAGTGACCCAGGTGGGAAACTACGCATAGAATGAGCGTTGGTGGCGTCAGTTTGTAGTGTTTTCCCATTCAATTTTTCTCTACTTTCAGCATACACTTGTAGTTGTGGACAATGTACCTTATTAATGTTTTATATGTTTTGTATCAGACTTGTTATGATATTTCATATTTTCAGTCATCTCATTTCTATTCATGTTTAGTGGCTCTGTGAATCCAGATATGAGGTATGTGGTTATCCTTAGTTTACTTTCCTAGCTTCCGTTGTAAGTTTTAAATCTTTAATAGTTGTTTATTGTTTACCTTCTGCATACTAGTTTTAATATTGTTTCCTAGTTCTCTTTATATCGCTGACCCGGCCGGATGGCTGGTTTTTATAAAACTGGGAAGGGGTGTTACAAATTGGTATCAGAGGAGGTTTAGGATCCCTGAACCCAAGAAAGATTCACAGAGTCATAGGAATGTGTAAGAGTAAACTCTTGTTAGTAGAGTATTTAAGTTGCGTTTAAGCCCTAATGTTCGCAAGAGTACGAAATAAAAGTGTTAAGCCAGATTTCTCAGATGCTTGATAAATAATCAGATTTCTTTTATATGTTCTACCAGGCACCTCGAGTCAGTGAACCGGGTGAATCTTCACGTCAGGACCCTATTCCTAACGCAACTATGGGAGACGCTGTCGTGCCACAGATACCACCAGTTCCAGCAGCTCCAGAGGGCACTGACATAGCGTCTCAGATTGTCAGCGCGGTCACTGTTGCCTTGATGGAGTTTCAGAGAGGACTGACTGCAGGGTTTCCATCTCCGGTACAAGTACCATCCCCTGCACCACCTCCTGCCCCAGCACCCGTGGAGATGACCCTGGAACGCTATTTGAGGAACTTTAGAGAGCTTCAACCCTCGAACTACAGTGGGGATGAGACCCCGATGGACACAGATGATTGGATAGCAAACACCAGAGACTTGTTGAACGTTTTGAAGTGTTCGGAGAATAAGAAGGTTCCTCTGGCAGTTTTCCTCCTCCGAGGTGAGGCAAAGGTCTGGTGGGACAAGTACCGGGCAGATGATCCTGCAGGTAAATAGTTATGAAAATTTCCTCTTATTTTTGGAAGTGATACGTTCATTTTTAATAGTATGACCATACTTTTGTCCAGGTCGTACATCAGACATGTTTACGTGGGGCGAATTTTCTAGAGCTCTTGCAAGTTGGTTTGTGCCTCCTTCCGCATGACAAGGTCTCCAGGAGAAATATCTTAGGCTTTTCCAAGAGGACAGGCCCGTTACTGAGTACGAGCGAGAGCTTACCCATCTGGCTCGATATGCGGGCGTGATGCAGGTAGATCAGGCTGAGAAGTGCAGCCGCTTTGTGGATGGCTTGCGTGACTCGTTGAGACAGCCGTTGATGACTATGGTGAGCGCAGACTAAAAAAGCTTAGTGGATACGGCTCGCAGGCTGGAGGCTGATCAGCAGAAGGTTCAGAAGAAAAGTAGCTTCCGTGCAAAGCGATCTCAGGAGTCGCATCAGCCGCAACAGAGCAGGAATGACCAAGGGAAGAACTGGAACAAGAAGTCGAAGCCAGATGCTAAGAAGAGTGGTCAGTCTGGAGACAGTAGCAAGGACTACCCCATTTGTCCCAAGTGTAAGCGTCGCCATCCAGGAGAGTGTTTGGCCAGCGCTGACGTGTGTTACAAATGCCGACAACCTGGACACATAGCTCGCTACTGTCAGAAAGTTGGTGCGAATCAGGTAATTAAAGCCTTGTTGTATTCATTACATTTATGTAATTACAGTAGATGTTAAATATAATTTGTTCATGCAGTCGAAGTACGAGGTTGGTGGCTCTAGCAGGGTAGATAAGGGAAAAGCGTTGATGATCACTGATGGGAGACCACAGCAGGGTCGAGATTTAGTGCAGCCCAGAGCGTATAGGCTTGGTCAACAGGAGGCAAAGGATCAGGAGCTTGAAGTGACTGGTAAGTGTTTTATTTGCTTAACAAGTTTATTTAATCCTCCGTAGTGATACTCTTTTCATCTTTGAAAATCATTCATGTAGGCATCCTTATGATTCGTAATTTACCCTCTCAGATTCTATTTGATACGGGCGTCTCGCACTCGTTTATCGCGGAATCTCTAGTGCGTAAGCTGAATTTAGAAGTCTTCCCAGAGACAGTACCACTGGAAGTCATTATGCCGAATTGATCCCTTCTGCAGACCAGAGATAAGTGCAGGGTACCGGTGCAGTTTGGTGATACCGAGATTATCGTGGAAGCTTTGCAGCTACCTATTGCAGAATTCGACCTGATTTTTGGAATGGACTGGCTTTCGGCAGTCAACGCCAGGATTGACTGTAGGGCGAAGCAGATACAGTTTGAGGGCCCCAATCAGACTGCGTTTTCTTTTCAGGGCTTGCAGGGAGTAGTGAAGATGATCATCTCCGCAGTCCAAGCGAGAAGGTGCATTAGTAAGGGTTGTGAAACCTTCGTAGTACTGATGAGCGCGGAGTGTAAGGCTGACTTGGCAGAGGTACCAGTGGTGCAGGAGTTCCCTGATGTTTTCCCGGAAGAGTTCCCTGGTGTCCCTCCAGATAGAGAGATTGAGTTCCCGATAGACTTGCATCCTGGGGCTACACCGGTAGCCAAATGTCCCTATCGGATGGCTCCAAGGGAACTAGCGGAGTTGAAGAGCCAGTTACACGATTGCTTGACTTGGGTTTTATACGCCCCAGTACTTCACCTTGGAGTGCTCCAGTACTGTTTGTGAAGAAGAATGACGGTAGTCTGAGACTGTGCATAGACTACCGTGAATTAAACAAACTGACAGTAAAAAACAAATACGCGATTCCCAGGATTGATGATTTGTTCGACCAATTGGTGGGATCGAGCACCTTTTCCAAGTTAGATCTGAGGTCGGGCTATCATCAGTTAAAGATTCGTGACGTGGATATTCAGAAGACGGCTTTCAATACCAGGTATGGACACTTCGAGTTCGTGGTCATGTCGTTCGGGCTGATCAATGCCCCATCAGTATTTATGGACGCGATGAACAGGGTATTCCGGGAGTACTTAGATCGTTTTGTTATCGTCTTTATAGATGATATCTTGGTGTTCTCTAAGAGTGCAGAAGATCATGTCGCATACCTCAGGATTGTTTTGAGCACCATCAGGAAGAATCAATTATATGTCAAGTTTTCAAAGTGTGAGTTATGGCTTTCAGAGATTGCATTCTTAGGCCACATCATCAGTCAGAAAGGGGTTAGTGTTGATCCGAAGAAGACAGATGTCATTAAGAATTGGTCAAGGCCGACGTCAGTTTCAGAGGTTCGCAGCTTTTTGGGTCTAGCTGCTTACTACAGAAGATTCATCAAGGATTTCTCAAAGATAGCTTTACAACTGACTTCCCTCACCAGGAAGGGGAAGGGCTTGATTTGGACAGTTGAATGCGAGTTGGCTTTTGAGGACTTGAAGGACAGGTTGATGACCGCACCGATCTTGAGTTTACCTTCAGGGCCTGACGGGTTTCAGATTTATAGCGATGCGTCAGGTCAGGGTTTGGGCTGTGTTCTCATGCAGCATGGAAAGGTCGTAGCTTATGCCTCGAGACAGTTAAAGGTTCATGAGAGGAACTATCTCGTGCATGACTTGGAGCTTGCAGCAGTCATTCATGCTCTGAAGATATGGAAACACTATCTCTATGAAGTGCGTTGCGAGATCTTCACTGATCATAAGAGTCTCAAGTATATTTTTAACCAGCGGGAGCTCAATTTGAGGCAGCGTAGATGGTTAGAGTTTCTTTCGGACTACGACGTAGACATTCAATACCACCCAGGAAAAACGAACGTGGTAGCTGATGCTCTTAGCCGTAGAGGTTCGTGTTCCTCCCTTCTCACTCAGCAGAAGGAGTTGGTGCGGGAGCTGGAGAGACTGGACATCATCGTTGTGCCCCGTTGTAGTTTTGGTTCTGCAAGGTTGAGTTGGATGGAGATTACTTGCGACATTAAGGATAGAATCAGGACAGCTCTACCGTTGGATCCAAATATGGCAGAGATTTGGATCTCAGTGCAGTCGGGTCAGAAAGAGAGATTGACTATTCAGGATGATTTATTATTGCATGATGGCAGGGTGTGTATCCCCGATGTTAGCCACCTTCGCGAGGACATTCTTTTTGAGGCACACAATTTCAGATATTCTATACATCCGGGTAGTACGAATATGTATGTTGATCTCAAGAAGATAGTCTGGTGGCCAGACTTGAAAAGTGATGTTGCAGATTATGTAGGGAAGTGCGAGACATGCAAGTTAGTTAAGGTTGAGTGTCAAACGCTTGGAGGCAAGTTGCATCCACTTCCCATTCCTGAGTGGATATTTGAGGATATATCCATGGATTTCATCAGTGGTCTGCCGAGATCGCAGAGTAGGAATGATTCCTTATGGGTTATAGTTGATCGGCTTTCTAAGGTCGCTCATTTCATTCCTATTAAGAAGACGGATCAAGGTCCGAAGCTGGCACAGTTATATATAGATGAGATAGTTCGACTGCACGGTGTTTCCAAGACTATTGTTTCAGACCGAGATGGCGGGTTTACCTCCAAGGAGTGGAGATACGTACAAGAGCGGTTGGGTACCAGATTACATTTCAACACTGCATTCCATCCCCACACCGATGGACAGACTGAGCGCATAAATAGGATTTTGGAGGATCTGCTACGGATGGGCATTTTGGACTTTGGAGGGAAGTGGGAGAAGTATGTTACTCTTGTGAAGTTCTCTTACAACAACAGCTTTCAGACAAGTAATGAGATGGCACCGTTCGAGGCCCTCTATGACATGCGTTGTCGGTCACCGTTGTGTTGGGCTGAAAGTGAAGAAAGATCTACCATCAGGGAATCGTGGATTGATAAGACCACTGACAGGATCAAGCTCATTCAAGAGCCAATGAAAACAGCTCAGGATCGTCATGCCAAGTATCATGATCAGAAGCACAGGTCAGTAGAGTTCAGTGTTGGAGACTACGTTTATCTGAAAGTCAGACCAGTCAGAGGAGTCTCTAGAATAAAGCGGATGAAGAAACTGTGCCCCAGATTCGTTGGTCATTTTGAGGTACTGGAACGAGTTGGTGAGGTTGCATATAGGTTGGCCTTACCTGAGGAAATGAGTGGTGTACGTGATGTATTCCACGTCGCATATCTGAGGGGAGCAGTCAGAGATTCCAGTCAGATCATCAGAACCAGGGAAGCACCAATCGAGACAGATCTTAATATTGAGGTTAGACCAGTCAGAATCGTAGATTCAAGGATACAGAAGCTCAGGAATAGAGAGATTCGCATGGTCAAAGTCTTTTGGATGAACTGTGGTCATCCAGAGTATACTTGAGAGCAAGGAGATGAGCTTAAGAGCAATGCAGATTATACTTTCCTCTTTGATTCAGGTATGGTTACAATTTTCGCAGACGAAAATTTTTGTTAGGAAGAGAGATTTGTAACATTCGTAATCTGACGCAATTTTTATTTTAATTGTAAGGTCGACTCGAGACAGATTTTGATCGAGGCAGCGCGTCGTCGAGGTACGATGCCAGTATAGTTTAAAAATTGCGTTCGTTAATTAGTGATTTATATCAGTCGTAAAGACGTGTGACGCATTTTATTTTAAGTTGCGAAGCGTAGCACATTTTGGGGTGCCAATAGCAATTCTCACCCTTTAGTTTTTCCCGGCGGTTACTAAAAACCGCACCCTACCGAATATAAGCCGCAAGCCTTTAACCCGCAAGTCCCGTAAATCATTTTCACGGGAGAAATTGCAAGTTCCTCCGCTCGATTCCGTTCCTTCCTTCTCCCGCAGACGACGCACAGCCGCCTCCCGCAAGCCCTAGCGGCGCCCTCCCCCACTCTGTTTCTCAGCGCAAGCCCTTCCTCCTTCCTTTACGGGCGCCGGTGAGTGCTCTCCTTCCTTCCATTGCCGTGGGAGAACCGGTTTCAACCCTAACCGGTGGAATCAAGAGTGCCGAAGTTTGTTTTGGTTCTGGTGAGTTTTGTTCCTCTCTAGTCTTCACTCTTCATGGAAATCCTTCTATTGGAAGTTGATCCTAATGTTTTTCGCATTTTCCTCTTGCCCTAGTTAGGGTTTGGAGTTCTAGATCCACCGCGAATCTGGTGTTGGGCGCATTGTGAGCCTTAGTCGCTCTCACGTAGAGGTAATACACTATTTTGGTCCTTTTTGTGTTTACCCTAACCAATTTTGAGATTTCCTTACCGATAATCCTAAAGGGAAGAATGCGTAATTTAGGTGTGCCTTGGATTGTAGATATTTGGTGGCCTCGAGGCCAGGCTCTGGAAGTTCGCGGTAGTCAGATTTCCTTCGGAAGAGCAAATGTCGCCGCGCCGAGTGTACGAACGCTGCAACACCGCTGTAAGGAAATCTAATCCCTCTTAGTTAGACGTAACAAGAAAATTATTTTATAGACGCTTGTGTAAGTTTCGTACGAGCATCATAATCATGCACGTAAAAGTGTTGCGGTAGGAAAACGGTCGCGAAATTAGTTGTAGGGTAATCCCTTTTCCAAGACCCTAATAGTCAGATCGCATATGCTAGCGTTAGGAACGAAACCTTACACGGTTACGCAAGTGTGAGAATTTATCTAAGTTAGGGCGTGAGCGTCCCTTATAGTCGACCACAAGAAAAGCAAGGGTTGCTCAGTAGTACACTTAAGAGAAGTCTCAAGCAGGGTAGCATCAGACCAAAAGGGTCAGTAAGCACACATAAGTCTTCTCGTGCTAGGTATAGGCGCACTACCTTTCTCATGGGGAATATGAAATCCCATGAGTTATAGAGCCTTGGGAGTTAACTCCCCTTTGAGACAGTTTGTAGATTCGAGACCGTGTCCGCGCGACACCAGAACAATTGAGTTTGTCAGATGGTCTCAGGTCGTCAGATTTAGTTGCGCGTTAGGAGCTACTCTGCCTGGAGTCTTTAAAGTAGAAGTGCAGGATAGAAGCCACCTAGAACTCAAACATAGACCTGACGTGAGACAGCGCACTAGTTAGTGAACGCTCGGGCTTGGGTAAATGTAATGAAAGTTCATGAACGTGGAACGAGTAGGTCTGTTGACCAGGAAGTATTGTAAATGCATGCATATCATCTAGCATAAAGATTTTAAGAACAAAACTATTTTTCAAAGGGCATACATTCATCATTTAAGAAAAAGTTTTTAGTGTCACTAGGAGGAGTTATTTTTCCTTACTCTGACCCCTCGTGGGCAATGTTTTTACAGGTGACCCAGGTGGGAAACTACGCCTAGGATGAGCGTCCTTGTGGCGTCAGTTTGTAGTTGTTTT
The DNA here is from genome assembly GCA_039513925.1 of Platanthera zijinensis. Classification (NCBI taxonomy): domain Eukaryota; kingdom Viridiplantae; phylum Streptophyta; class Magnoliopsida; order Asparagales; family Orchidaceae; genus Platanthera; species Platanthera zijinensis. The sequence continues at coordinate 2,368,426 of CM077083.1, forward strand.
CCCTTTTCAGTTTTCTTCCATTCAGTATACATCTGTAACCTTGGATATTGTATTTGGTTAATGTTTGAAATATCATGTATCAGACTTGTTATGTTACTTCAGGTTTACAGTACTTTCATCTTAATTCATGTTTAGCGGTTCTGTGAATCTAATATACAGGTATGTGGTTACCCTTAGTTTACTTTCATAGCTTCCGTTGTAAGTTTTAAAGTTTTTAGTAGTTTCTTTTTTATACCTGCTGTGTACTAGTTTTGATACTGTTTCCTAGTTCTATTTATATCGCTGACCCGGCCGGACGGCTGATTATTGTAAAACTGGGAAGGGGTGTTACACATGTTACTCCCCTACTACTCGGAAGTTGATTATGTCTGCTGACGTGATGTTTGTTGAGAACCAACCTTTCCACCTCCCCTCCAGACCGGCTATGTTGATCCCTACTCTCCCTATCCCCTAGGTCGTACCCACTCTACTCTTCCTCCACTACTTCCGACACCACCAACCACCTCAAACCCTCCTCTTAGAGTCAACACTCATAGTCCTCCTCGATCCAGAGTACAGTATCGGCTCCCACCTACTACTGTTGGTCTGTGCACTGCTGATTCGACACCATCCTCTACTGCTCACCCACTCACTAATTATATCTCCCTACATCGTCTTTCCTCTGACCTGCACAGGTTTGTGGCTTATTTGTCTTCTATTCCCACCACCTCTTCTGTGCAGAAGGCCCTTCAACATCTGGAGTGGTGGGCAACAATGGATGAGAAAATGACTGCACTTTTTGTTTAATCTCTTAAATGATTTTCATATTTAATTTCATGAACAGAAAATTTTAAAATTTTAATTGATCTTTATTCACCCCCCCCCCCCCCCCGCCTCCTCTAAGAAAGCCTTACGATCCAACAATGGTTACTAAAGTAGATTTAATCAATTGAATTTTGGTAGAATATTTAGGTTTTAAAACGATATATCAAAGCAAGATTGGCCCAAAGTTCTACTCTCATGTCACTCAATTAGAAAAAGTAAAGTTCATGTGTTAGAGAACAATATCCCTACAAAACAGTGTTGAGAATATATTCTCACATCAGAAAACTCATGTACCGTATGCATTATACATCCCAGGCCCCAAAATCTGAAGTCAATTGGTTTTTCATTCGATGTTTAAATTCTATCATTATGAGCAAGTGTGAAAAGATAAGAAATTTCCTTTGCTTTTCGCAAAGAGCACAACAGGATTGTTGGACAAAATCAAATATACTTTGTCACGAAATTAATTTGTATCTTAAAGATAAAAAACATCGGGAATTGAAACATTACCTTGCGGAACTCTGTAGGGCCTATCCGCGATAAGAACTCTCCTTCAGGTATGTACACCATCCACGAATTGTACGATGCGCAAGGAACAGACTCACCCAAAGCATCAATAACCTACCACATCATCAAAATGGGAGATTATACCATAGATTATAATTCATAAGTTTAGAAAAAAAGATGAGAAAAAACAGTAGCACTAATGTATGCAAAGAAAAAACAAACAGAAACCAGGGTTTTAGAATTGTGTGGGATTGGAACTCCAAGAATTCTTAGTTTTATCTGCCACTAGTGGATTAAGTGTTGACTAATATGATTTTGCAAGAAAATAGAATATGCATTTCCCTTTTCTAAGATAGCAGCATCAAAGCACCTTAGAGTAAGATTGCGTAGCTTTAAACAACGCATGGCATGTCAAAATAACTGATGGTTGTTGACCTGATCCCTATTAAAGCACCTGTTCTGCCTCCTTATGGTATCCAGTGATGCAAAATCATAGATTTTAGGAGTCCTATGTATTGTATTTATTTATGAGTATGAGTCGTATGTAGTTCAGTTTATGTAGATCTGTACTTGATTGGTTTTGTGATGTGTATCATGTAACTTGCAACACAGCATTATAAATCCATCAAAAGACAATGAAATGGGTCTGTCCCATCGCCAAAACATAAGGCTTCACTAGATAGGGCACACTAAATGATAGGTAGAAAATCACAATAAACCGGACCACATTCATCAGATAAACCACCGCAGAAACAACACAATAAATTACAACAGTCACCACAGCCACAACACCAAAAGGACAAATATACTAAACTCAACAATTCTTACTACATCATTATAACATACATATGATGCTTACACATATTATACAAAAAAGTGTAGTGTCACAAAACCTTGCATCCACAAATCCATTTAAAAAGAGGGTCAACCAAAGTTGACCATACAATGCCTCCCACTTTCCCAAACCACTACTACAGAGTTCACGAGGGGACTGCCCACACGCCAAATCCCTTGCAGATCAACACTTCGATATACATATATAACATGTAAAGTAGGAGTAAATGTGAATAACATGATAGTTCTATGGAAGCATAGTAATGACTAACAACAGTAATCACATGATGCAACCTACGTCGCATCTTTGCGCACGTCGCCCGCGCTCGTTATGAGGTCTTATTGAAGGTGATTGTCCAATAAGTCCATGAATAAAAAGATCTGCCAAATTAGGAATGATAGCAAATAGGCAAACACATAAAAACAAGATATTTAAATTAAACATATTTAAAATTATGTATATTTTATTTTTGGAATTAAGATTATGATGAAAATAACTAAGATGGAAAATCCTTTGAAAATTTCCTTTTGGTCCTTTAAAATCTCCCACTTTTATATGCACTGCCTTTTAAATGCCTAAAAACGAATTTCTTAGAAACCAACCTTTTTTCGTCACTCGACAACCTTGGACAAATCGAAATAGAGATTACTTTCTCAGTTTCAGTAGTCCATCCGTTTCTCTCCCATGCTCGACATCGCCACAGTTGCTCGCCTCTTCCCACTTTCGTCGGCCAGTTCTACTCCCAGGCGCCCACGCCAGGCTTGTCTTCGCCGGCAAATGCCTCTTTCAACTCCAGCGACCATCCCTCCTCAGGGTCCTTTGTTTCCATCATTCCTTGCGTCGAAACAATGCCCAAGTTGCAGGGAATCGAAGAGCCTCCACTCTTTTCTCCTCCATCTCCTTCATGCAACCACCCCATCCCTACCAAGAGCATGTGGCGACCTCACCGTGAGTTTCAGGCAGGATTCATTGAGTAATCTTTGTTCGTTCATTCCCGTCCCATCGAAGTCGTTTGTTTTTTCCTTCACCAGTGCATTTACATAATATAGCCACCTCCACTTCCGCTTATTGGGATTGATTTAACGACGCACTCGTCAACCACAGGTATACCTCTCACCGAGTCTCTCACTCACAAATTGTTAGCGTAACAGTATGCTTTATATTTATTAGATCATCAAAATTCAAAAGTGCTTGCCCTAATTGTTATTGAACCTATTTGTCATTAATTTGAAAACCTTGCTTGCTCTCATATTTTGTTTATCTAATTGTAGACTCGTGAAAATTAATTCGTTCAATTTTAAGCTCAAATGTTAGCTCTATATGTGTGTGTGAGCCAAAGGTCGAGTATCACTTATTGTTATTCGATGAAAATATCTCTCGCACTCCATACTTAAAAAGAAAATCATGTTTATTAGTTCTAAAATTGAATCGAGAATTTTGTTCTACATCATCACAACATGTAAATAGTTCTTTTCTCCTCTACTCCAATAATAGTCCATCAGACTTAGCCTTTAGGGTCTACTATAACCATAAGACCCTATTACACTAGTTTATCCCAAGACAACTAAGCCAGACTATAATCTAAGCTATGATCTAGTACAATCGCAGCTTCCATCCATAAAGGACCTGACCCATTTACATAGTGAACATCCAATCTATCTTACGCATCTGCTGTTTGTAATTTTGTAAGTTACTGATAAAAGAGTCACAACACACATCATACCACTGCAACAATTCAAGAAGGCTCAAACAGCCCATACAGTTGTATACAAGCATCAAAATTAAAGTGTGCCATAAACTGATCACTAATGGCATTCAATGTTAATTATCCAACTTGTTGTCGATTTTAATGCAATCAATGTGTTATCTAACCAGTCATCGATCCACCCAAGTGTATGTTATGGATCCCACGTTGTTGGTTATCTACTATTAGAGTCTCATTATATTGAATCGTACTGTATCGAGTCATGTTGTATCGAGTTGAGTGTATTAGGTGTATTAATATTGTATGAGTCGAGTCATACTGTTTTAGGTGTTCTAAATATTTTATATTTTCCTTTTAGATATTTATAAAGTTGTCATTTGGGTCCTATAAATAAACCCTTAGAGTCATGTAAAAAATCAATCAATGAATGAAATAGTTTTCCTCTTTCTAAAATCATCTCCATCAAGCCCTCTCCTCCTCTAGGGTTTCCTCTACCCAAAGCTTCTTCTAATTTCCCCTCCCCAACCTCCATTTTAGGGTTTGCCCCTTGTATCCCTGCCTCCATTAATACTCGACCAAAAGAAGCACATAGCAAATTGGTATCAGAGGGAGGAAAACATTTTATTCAGCCGTTCCAACAATTGCACAGTCACGCCATCCTTTGTTTCTCCACGCACAACTCTTTGTCATCGACGTCGCAGCCACGCGTTTTCTCCCTCAAGCACGACGAAGCTTTCTTGCTGCTTCGTTGACACCATCGAGTCGTTACGACACCCTCACTGACATCAACTCCAGCAACACGTCTCCTGGAGTCTTTCTTGGCAGTCGCTCGTTCCCCTGCGTCTTCATCAATAGCCTGCAATTTCCCAACCTTCTTGTCAACGATTCGACAACTCTTTGCGCCATCGCCTACAAAGCCCACAAGTATTCTATTCCCGCAAGCCGCCAACTTCGCATAATCTCCTCCCAGCAATCGCCTTCCCCGCTCGAATATTCTTGTAGCTACATCCATGTGATCCCGACAGAGCAGCGATTGCCACCCTTCTTTTCAGAGCATCAAGCCCAGCATCCATGCCTCCTATCAGGACGCCTCTCTCTAGAAGCCTCCTGTCACATCTCATCGAGCCCCGCACCGCAGCAAGTCCACAAGTTCATGTCACCAGGGCAGCAGCTGCTCAAAATTAGTTTATTTTTTTATTAATTCTTAATTGAATCAATTCTGTAATCAATTAATTAAGATGGACATGAAGCCAAGCGCTACTGATTCAGCTATTTTTTGTTTGTTGTTCACAACATTTCAATATTCCCTGTCTCGCCTCGATGAATTGAGGAGGTCGGGATACTTTAAAGTTCTGCCCACACCAGCGCCGCCGCCTCTTCTATCAGTCCTGCCACTGTCGGGCCCTTCTGACCGCTTCTCGACGGAGCTGCCACTACTGACCGTTCTGTAGCCTGCTGTGTCAGTTCCTATTATGGCGACCCTGTCGGCCATATCTCTGCCCCTTTTTTTGGCCTTCACTATATCGTCCCCTGCACTACCGGACATCTCTCCACCCCTTTTTTTGTTCCTTGCTCTGTCGACCCCTGCTTTGCCTGTCCCTCTGACCACCTAACCGCATCTTCAACCGGCCCTTGCTTTGTCGGCCCCTACACTGCCAGGCCTGCCATCCACCTTGTTGCCTCGTCCAACCACCTACTCTGTGGGCTCCTCCAGATCTGTTCTTCTGGCGGTCGTTGTGTCCTCGACCGCCCTGCCACTTCTGTTTCCCGTTGTTCCATCGAACAAGCCGCTCCATCCATGTACACCTAATAGCTTGGAACTTGCGGAACCATTTCGTATATTTTACTCAATTAGTCAATCATCGACTAAATGACTTTTTACAAGTAAATTGTGATCTAACTAGCCATACACAAGTCCCTCACAATTAGTAATTTTGCTATCCCAATATCCATAAATAGTTCTCATAACAACCAAATGCTAGGAAGCACCGGTACAGGTACGAATACCGAGTACGATACGTATCTGGTACGACAGTACAACAAATTTAAAAAAACAAGGACACGGGTACGGCATGATACGTTATAACAAATATAATATATATATATCACAAGTGCAATAAATAGTTCTCAAAACATCAAACATAAATCATAACTTGAAATACAAGTTCACAAATCAATGCAACAAAACAGAAATTTTCAAACATTAAGCATTCGTAAATATTACAAAATTTATCATCTTATATGTTTAACCAAAAGAGATAAAATTAAACATAAGTCTACTCATCAGTTTTTTCTTTCTTCTTCTTTGTTGGAGATCAACATCTTCAATCTCCGGTTAATCTAAAGGCAAGTTAGTCGTTCTGTTAATAATGTGTGTCATATCAACAAGTTTAATACATGTACTTATAACAGAACGTGTCAGTACCAGAAATATACTCGGTACAGATACATAACTTAATTGGACGTACCAACGCTTCCTAGCATAGAGCCAACTTTTATTTACTCTAGAAAAACAGAGACCTATCACAATATGCAGAATGATGTGTTATGTCAAAGTGTGTCCACATAGTGTGTTCGTCGAGTATCGAATACGTACCGGTACCGGATACGTATCTGGGACAATTACGCTGCCTTCAAGGAAGTATCCGTGCTTCATAGACCAAATGTTATCTTCTTAGCCATAAAACAAGCATTATAATAACCAAATAATTTGCTATCTCGCTAACCATATAACAAACTCACAAGATGGCATAACAAGCATCCAAATTACATTGCAACTCAGTGTTGATCTAAGCGATCAATTCATGAAAGCTATTGATGTAGGGGTAGGCTAGTGGTGCTCGGAAACTAAGACTTTAGTGCTGGTGCGAAGGTGACACGCTAATGCAATTCTAAATGTAATGCAATGATCGGTATTTGACAAATAATTTAAGCAATGAAAAGTAATAGCACCACGCAGTTAATCAAAATAAAGAAACAAATAATTAATTTTTAGCAATTTGGCAACGGCTTACTCCGCTCGGAGGGCCTAAGCAAGCACACGGCGAATAAATCCACAAACAATTAATAGCATAAAAGGAAATAACTACCACAAAACTATAATCGCAGCACAATATAGATAAACAACCAAATGAAAATGTCAAGTCACAGAACACAATACCATAAATACTCACAACGTAGAGGGCTGAACCGAGACACTGAAGATTTGGAGGGCCGGATGTGTTGATCGACAATCGGAGGTGGAACCGGTGGCGAGACGACGAGGACGGTGGCTGCCCTTGGCGGGAAATGGTGGTAACGGATAGTAAAACGGCGGATCCGACCACGAATAAGTAGATCCGGGTCGAGGATGGGTAGATCCACTATTTAGGGGCGGATCCGGGCAAAAATGGAAAGTATGAAATGTGGAAATAACGGATCGGGAGCGAAAATCTCAGATCTGAATGGATCTAGAGAATTAGGGTTGTTTGGAAGTGGTTCCACGAAGGGGAGAAGAAGTGGAGGGGTGGGTGAACAGTAACCGTGAACAGTAACCGGTGAACAGTGTCGTCGAACAGTGCGGTAAACAGTAATCGGGTGAACAATGCTCGGATGAACAGTGTTTCGTGTATGGAATAGTGGCTGCTGGCTGGAATGGCGGGCTGCAGCGGTTCTGGAGGGTTTCCGATGGCTGGAAAAGGGATTTGAAGGGTGGAAAACGAAGGTGGGGGTAGGGGTTACCTTGGGGAGGAGTTTGGCGGCCTAGGAGTCATCACCTAGGGTTCCACGGCGTCGGCACCGGGGAGGGATCGCTGGAATCCGGGAATGCTCTTCTCCAAATTCAACAATGATCTCAAATCAGCCCCCTAGCATCCTATTTATAAGAAAACACAAACTAGGGCATCTCCATCAACGGCTATGATTGGCCGGTGAGTTAGCCCTTAAAATACATCAAAATAAACTCAAAAAATATAAAGTAATATAGTTTTTTGACTCGCGGCGACGTTCCGTACGCAATCACGGAGTCCGATCGTCGATCCGGGCGCGCCAAATATGGAAAGTTGCCAAATCAGCCCCGAACGGGCCCAAAACGCGTCCTCGTCTCTGCTCCGCATCAATCTCCCCGGCTTGAAAGAATTCATCTCCCGATGAATATGGATCAAAATTCTCTCGCTGCATGCCGGGTAAAACTCGAAGAAGTCCACCAGAGGTCGCCCAAGTGTCGTCGCTGGAAAGTGTCCTCGCCAATCAACTCCCCCTGACTGAAAAGATGTCATCTCCGGTGAATGGAGACGGACGTGCTGAAGTCGAAGTCCAGGGACGAATCTATCAAGCTCTGCTGCAAGTACCCAAGAGTCACCAACATCTGTAGTGAGAATGCACTGGTGGAGTCTGGTCTCCATGAAGCTCTCAATGCTCAACTCACGAATGGTGGATCCCGGTGCGATCGGTGGTGCCTGCGGTGAAACCAAAGAAGACGAGTCCCCAGGTGGGTGGAGGTCAATAATGGGTGAGGACGTATGCGGGTGATATGGTAACGACAGTAGGGGTGGGGGTGGCTGGGCATCTCCACTGCTCGGGTCCACATACTCATGAGGTTCATAGTATGAAGTCAGATCTTCAACATTAAACACATGGTGCATTCCCATACTGGCCGGGATGTCAAGTCGGTAGGCGTTGGTCCCAATACGACTAATAATGGAGTACAGACCTATTCGCCTCGCGCTTAACTTCTTGGCAGGCCCCGAAGGGAGCCTCTCAGGGCGGACTCGCACCATTACCTTGTCGCTTACATTAAATATTTGTTCTCGCCTTCGCTTAACTGCATGGGCTTTGTAATTTTCATTGCTTGTTAATATTCGTCGGTGAACCGACTCATGCAAATCATGCAAATGCTGTGCAAATGACTCAGCAGACTCATGCAGGTAATGCAAATGATGCAAAGACAACATGAAAGACACGGTACACTCCTTATAAGAAAATCTAATAATTCCTGGGGTGTCTCTAAAATGGGGTGGCCTATCTGGAGGTTCTATCGGTTGAGTATAGACAAACTCATCCCGTGTGTGACGAATGCTCAGATGACCGTGAGAGACAACTATACTCAAATACGGGCTCGTAAAGAGCCAAATGTCTCTCAGGAAACGTAGCGCATCAGGGGGGTCCCCAGGAGGTGTGTAAGAAAAGTCATCATGAAGTAGACGACCACCTGAGTGAAAATCGTGTGTACCAACTAGAAGTCGTGACTCTAAAATATGGTGAGCGTCCCAGACAAGAAAGAACTCATCGGGTGGCTCAACGGGTGGCGTGTCCCAAAACTCATCCAGAGTGTGACGCGTCATAAGGTAGGTTCTCATAATATGAGTATACTCAAGTGGACTTAAGGTAGACCCTACATATGTCATGCTCCACTCAAGATCCCATCTCTGGGGTAAGACCAGAGATGATAATGAAAGAGGCGTCATCCCTGAGTGGCTCACCCGAGTCTCAACCTCACCAAGATGTGGCAGATCATCAGGAGGCTCAACAGGCGGCTCATCATAGGGCTCGTCACTAAGGTTAGGCTCCTCCCGATGAGTACCATCGAAAGGGGCAGTGCCCCTGTGCATGGGTGACATAGTCACTACGAGATCAACACCAAGATCTGAGCTCTCGGTCGTAATGTGGCTCAGGGTAATGCCAAGGGCAAAGTGATATAGACCTACGCTCAAGACTGGGTCTGCGGGTGCGGTGTCAAGACATGAGTTTAGGGTATGAGTGTCAATCAACCCCGGACATGCCAAAAGTGGAGGTGTGGGTGAGAGACATAACACTACCGACTCAATAGGTCGCTCTGGCTCATCCTCCGTCGGAGTCACAAGAGACGGGACATAAACAAGAGATAGATCACTCACGGGGCTAAGCATCTCGCTGGGGTGAGAGTAATCTGTATCAGGTATCACTTCCGTCGTGGGTAACAGGACAGTGGTAGGCATCGTGGTGACCTCAGTATGAGGACTCGTACTGCGGAGGTCAAGGTGAGGGTCCAACCGACCAGCTCTGGCGGATCTGAAAGACCGTTCGTAATAAAGGGCAAGCTGGTACGTCTGCTCAAGGGACTTCGAGCTATGATAATCCACCTTAGTGCGGATGTCAGATCGAAGCCCAGATCGAAATCTGCAAGTGGTCATGGCTGAGTCCTCTCGGATATTGCTCCTCACAACTAACTCATCAAAACAATCCTTGTACTCAGCGACAGACATGGATTCTTGCTGAAGGGAAAATAATTGGTCGAGCAAACGACTCCGATATGATGAAGGTAGGTACCTCTGACACAATATACGCTTCATGTCCACCCAACTAGTGATGCGACGAACACGGTCTCGCTCGCGGGTCCTCTCAACACTAGCCCAATATGCTCTCGCCTGATCTAAAAGTCTAAGTTTTGCAAACTTAACGCGACGCTCACCGAATAACTCAAAATGATCAAGATAATACTCAATATCCACGAGCCAATAACTGAAAGACTCCGGACTCGATGAGCCGTCAAAGGAAGGAGAAATTGTACGAAACTGACTCTCAAGATCTCTCTCAAAGTGACGATCTTCATAATAGTCATCCCTAATGTAATCGGGTCGAGTCGAAGGATCAACATGATCCGCTCGCGTGCAAGGATATGAACGACGACAATTATCATACTGATCGTCTCTGGCATAGTGAGGTTGTGTCGGTAGGTCGACACGATCTCGGGAAGTTGTGTGCCGCAGACGATAATAATCATCATGATAACGTGAGGATTTCTCTGAAGTCGCTCTTTGAGATTGAAAATAGGTGGACTCAGAATCTCCCAAGAGAGGAGAGGAACGACGATGATAATTAGTCATGGATGAAGCTAAAGACTCTATGTGACCTACCACTACAAAGCATGCAAATGGCCTAACCTTGCCCTCTGATACCAATTTGATGTAGGGGTAGGCTAGTGGTGCTCGGAAACTAAGACTTTAGTGCTGGTGCGAAGGTGACACGCTAATGCAATTCTAAATGTAATGCAATGATCGGTATTTGACAAATAATTTAAGCAATGAAAAGTAATAGCACCACGCAGTTAATCAAAATAAAGAAACAAATAATTAATTTTTAGCAATTTGGCAACGGCTTACTCCGCTCGGAGGGCCTAAGCAAGCACACGGCGAATAAATCCACAAACAATTAATAGCATAAAAGGAAATAACTACCACAAAACTATAATCGCAGCACAATATAGATAAACAACCAAATGAAAATGTCAAGTCACAGAACACAATACCATAAATACTCACAACGTAGAGGGCTGAACCGAGACACTGAAGATTTGGAGGGCCGGATGTGTTGATCGACAATCGGAGGTGGAACCGGTGGCAAGACGACGAGGACGGTGGCTGCCCTTGGCGGGAAATGGTGGTAACGGATAGTAAAACGGCGGATCCGACCACGAATAAGTAGATCCGGGTCGAGGATGGGTAGATCCACTATTTAGGGGCGGATCCGGGCAAAAATGGAAAGTATGAAATGTGGAAATAACGGATCGGGAGCGAAAATCTCAGATCTGAATGGATCTAGAGAATTAGGGTTGTTTGGAAGTGGTTCCACGAAGGGGAGAAGAAGTGGAGGGGTGGGTGAACAGTAACCGTGAACAGTAACCGGTGAACAGTGTCGGCGAACAGCGCGGTGAACAGTAATCGGGTGAACAATGCTCGGATGAACAGTGTTTCGTGTATGGAATAGTGGCTGCTGGCTGGAATGGCGGGCTGCAGCGGTTCTGGAGGGTTTCCGATGGCTGGAAAAGGGATTTGAAGGGTGGAAAACGAAGGTGGGGGTAGGGGTTACCTTGGGGAGGAGTTTGGCGGCCTAGGAGTCATCACCTAGGGTTCCACGGCGTCGGCACCGGGGAGGGATCGCTGGAATCCGGGAATGCTCTTCTCCAAATTCAACAATGATCTCAAATCAGCCCCCTAGCATCCTATTTATAAGAAAACACAAACTAGGGCATCTCCATCAACGGCTATGATTGGCCGGTGAGTTAGCCCTTAAAATACATCAAAATAAACTCAAAAAATATAAAGTAATATAGTTTTTTGACTCGCGGCGACGTTCCGTACGCAATCACGGAGTCCGATCGTCGATCCGGGCGCGCCAAATATGGAAAGTTGCCAAATCAGCCCCGAACGGGCCCAAAACGCGTCATCGTCTCTGCTCCGCATCAGCTATTACTCACTATAAGAATATTCAATACCCTCTCATAAGTCAACATCATATACACCCATCAAACTTCATACAAAGATTGCAAAGACATAACTCCATCATGCAATTCCACTATCATAAGGTAATTTTTAAGACTGCTTTTTTAGGCACAACTAAGTTTTTATCGCATCAATTGACAATACTAATCATTAGGGGTCAATTTTAACCCACAATTATTAGGTTAAATACTCACGGATCCAAAATACGCAAACCACCTAGAACCCAAACTCCATTTTCATGTTCAACATCCTTTCTCATATAGTCCGCATTCCAATCATGCATTGTTTCTTATGAGAATTTGAAATATAAAATAACAATTATTCTCAAATTACAATTTAAATACATAGAAACGTCACTCTATATATAAAGTAGAGGAGGAAGAATCTACATTCGGAGATGTGGAACTAAATGCAAGAAAAGGAAAAAATATGTAATGAACTCCATTTTGAGATCTTTTACAAATAAGCTTTAACACTCCCCTCAAGCTGGAGAATATATATCTATCATTCCCAACTTTGCAAAAATTTAAAAAAAAACATTGAAGAAATCGGTTTGGTTGAAATATAGGTTAGCTCTCTTTATCTGAAGTTACAAATTGAGTGCATATTCATTTGTTTTAGCTTCCTCTTTCATAAAGTCCCTGTAATTTCTATATGTTTTGGTCTTTCATTACACGGAATTTTTAGATATGTAGATGGTGTCTTTATTATCACAGAACATCAATACAGAGTTGTAACTTTCACTAAAATCTTTCGCAAGTGTCTTTAACTCACAAATAATCTAAGTCATACTTCTGTATTCATCTTCTGTACTTTGCTTGAACACCACTGCTTCTTTCTTGTTTCTCCAAGTGATAAGTTTTCCTTCGACATATGTGCAGTATCCAAAAGTGAATTTTCAATCTCTCTTATCATTTGTATAGCTTGTATATGAATATGCTTCAATACGTAAGAGATTTTTTTTTAATAGTGGTCATTGTCAGGAGATCATTTTATATATTCTAATACTTTTATTACAACTCCACGATGACACTCTTCAGGAGCTTACATAAAGTGATGGATCTTTCCATTTGATTTAGTTTACTCTAATATATGAGGATCTTGTCCTACCAAGTCAATTGACAATGAATTTATATTTTGTTAGCTTCATTGATGATCCTTTTCGCAGCACATGGGTATTTTTAAAAAATGAAATTTTCAGAACATTATTTTGTATCGAATTAAAAACCAATTTGGTATTACAATTAAAATGATTTGTGATGATAATGCAAAAGAGTACATAAGAAGTAACTTTGCTTCCTTCTACAGTTATAACAATATTTATCAAACTAGTTGTGTTCATACATCACAACGAAATAGAGTTGCAGGATTAAAAAATAATCTACTTGAAGTTGCTCATAACCTTATATGTTAGATTAACTTTCTCAGCTCCAATTGAGAACATGCTATTCTTTTTTCTTCTTTTTTGATAAATAGCCTTGTTTTGTAGAAGAGTCCTAGGATGTGTACTCAACATCCTCCCTGGTGTTTCTTACAAAATAGTTAAGCACTAATTGCAGCAAGTTTGCAAGTGATCTATCTGCAACAACCTCTTCTCTTAAATCCTGTAAGTATTCTTTATTGGAAAGTTGTTATGGATGAGAAAATGTTAGTCCTCCTCTCTCAAGATGCCTACATGTTGATCCCATCAGATTCTGTTGGTGATGATGGTGGATGCCTACAAATTGGATGGTCAAATTTATAGGTACAAGACACGACTTGTTGCCAAATGTTTTACATAGCTTTACGGTGTGGACTTCCTTTGCACATTCTGCCATGTAGTCCGCATTAGTTCTATTCATGTTTTATTCTCTATGGCCATTAATAGGGACTGACATTTCTTTCAGCTCAATGTTAATAATGATTCTTCATAACGATATAAAAGAGACGATTGCATGGAGCAGCCGCCATGTTATAATGCTCGGAAGAAGTCTAGGTATATAAACTGAAGAAGGCAATCTATAGCCCTAAATGAAGTCCTTGTGCTTGGTTTGCCAAGTTTTGTCAGGTTATTTAAACAATTGGCTTTCATCTTAGTCATAGAGCCACTTGTATTACTTATCAGTATATGTTGACAACATTTTGCTAATATGTAATGATGTATCCAGCATGGAAGAGATCGAAGATGGAAGCATATTTGTGCAAATATTTTCTATTACTTGGAATGTAATTTATAGATGCACAAAAGGCATAGTATTGAGTTCATGGAAGTATAGCAGTGATCTTGCTGAAACAGGGACAATAGGCTCATATTCCAACATGGTATCAAAGCCCTAGTAGCCCGATAGCTCCCGCCGACTCTCGCCTTCCACTAACTCTCGTAAAACTTCAAGCCTCGATCCACATATCCTTCTCCTCCGTCTATCTTCTGTCGAACTCCTCCGCCGAGCCACTGTGGCCTGCGCATATAGCACCGATCGACATACAGGTCGATCGGCTCGGTTATAGCGCCCAAGACGTCGGGAATCCTCCAATCTCTTAATCCTTGTTCTAATGTTCTTCTCCGACAATGGCTTCCATGCCTAAAAAGAGTTCTAACTCCATATTAAGACATCCCATGAGTTCGAACATTAATGTTATAGGATCCTAGGCGGTCCTATTGGTGGTGTCCCCAAATTTTTTCGGTCATGACGACTTTTCGGCAATTGTCCGGTGGTCTTTTTTGACCTAATCCGAAATTTCTCAGATCTTCTCGCTTCTTTTATCTCATTATGTCTAATATGGTTGATTCTTGTGATGGCTATAAACTCGTTGGATCTACCCAGATTGGACACAATCATGCAACTTCTAAAATAACAACTATTCATCTTGATACTACCAACTATCTGTCTTGGTCTTGCTCTATTGCTTTGGCTCTTAAAAATCATCAATTATTTAGCTATGTGAATGGTACTATTAAGGAGAAAGTGAAGACTGCATCTAGTTGGGAACAATGGGAATTCGAGAACTCATTGGTTATATCATAATTGATTAATTCCATGTAAGAGACTATTGCACGGAACTATCACTTCTTGGATGCCACTGCAGATATTTGGAGCCGAGCTAAATCCAAATACTCCCAGAAAGGAAACACAACTTAGATATTTCAATCAAGAAGGAAGATTTTTCTCCTTCCACAGGGCGATCGACCACCATCCGTCTATTATTTGGAGTTGACACAAGTATATCAGCAGTATAATCATTTTGACTCCCTCAACCTTAATTGCTCTACTAATGTGCTCATTGTCCATGCTTGTGAAGATCGGAACAGTGTGTTTTAATTTCTACATGATTTACATAGAGATTTAGATCAGATCATAGTTCAATCCTTGACTGCACTCCTTCCCCTTCTTTGATAAATACATAAATCATTGTCTAGCAGGAATATGACCGTTGACAGTCTTGGAGTTCAGATGTCTGTTGTGAGACTGTCGTGGTAGAAGTTGGCATACTTACGAGAATTGCTTCAAATTACACGGGTTACCCACATCTAGAGGTGGCATGGTACCTCGTGGAGGGTGTGGCCATAATAGATCTAACTTTACATCTCCTCACTCTACTCACTTGACTAAGTTCATTGATAACAGTACTTCTAATGGCCAGATACTTGAGCCTCCTCCTCTAACTGGTTCTTTCTCCATTGATGAGATGACGACCCTTTAATGCATGATGTAGGGATTATCCATTGAGCCAATCCAAGTACTCATTTTGCAACCGTGTCTCCTACCACTCATTGGAACATCGACTCTGGGGCCACTAAATATATGACTAGGTCATCATGAGGTTTTGTTTCCTATACTCTATTGACAGGAAAAGAAAGGGTAAATATTGTTGATGGAACTATTTCCTTTATTGCAAGAAAGTTAGTCATCAATTGCTCCTCCCACCTTGACTATTGTTTTGCATGTCCCTTCTTTTACTAACAATCTCTTATTTATTAGCAATAGAGAATAGTAATTGATGACAAAGAAGGTAATTAGATCTAGTAGGATGTGAGATGGAATTGATGACAAAGTAGTAATTGATGATAAAGAAGGTAATTGGAAAGGAAGTCATCAATTCCTTCTTTATGTGTCTCTTCAGGATCTAGAGACAAAGAAGGTAATTGGGTCTAGTAGGTTGTGAGATGGATTGTATGTGTTTGATGTTACTGCTCCTCAGTCTCTTCATGCTCACCAGCTTCTCCAGTTGACTACCTTGCATCAAATCTTGGGCATCCTTTACTACTAATATGCATAATAAGAGTGAAATTTTCCCACTATTTCAAAATTTTCAAAAAAAAATCTATTCAAGTTGGTGCAACCATTAAAACTCTTCACAATGATAATAGTCATGAATATATTGATTCCAAATTTGAAAATTATCAGTGATTTTGGAATTGTTCATCAAACCACTTGTGTCCATTATCCCGCACAAAATGTTGTTGAGCGCAAAAATCTTCTTGAAATGATGAGATATGTATTATTTACCATGTCTCTACATAAATACTATTTGGATGATATCTTACTACTGCATATCTCATTAATTGTAAGGATTCTTGTCTTCTTGTCTACATACATTGGATATTCCTCGTACGACTCTTCCACTAAGAGTTTTTGGATGTTTATGTTTTGTTCACATCCATATTTAATTATATGTCTCGAATCCTAACCCAAAGATGATGATTGGTGTTGATCAGGATGAATTTTTGAGGTAGTTATCAGGGGTATTTTGTAAATGTACGGAGTGTTATATAAACTCTATCATTTTAGTGTTTGGGTAATTTTTAGAAAACTGAAATCCGCCAACTTTCTATAATCGCCTATGTTCTTGATGATGTGAAAACGGATTGTTGTTGCCCGTGGACGTAACTCATCTTTGGGTGAATCACGTGGTTTCACGTTCGTCTGAGATCTGTTTATCTGGTTTGTAGTTTGAAGAATGATGGTAAACAACAATATGGGGATGGGCAAGTTCACAGGGAAGAATAATTTTAATCTATGGTGCATCAAGATATGCATGCGGCTGAAGCAACATGGTATTTGGACGCCGCTTTCGGGAAAGAGACTTGAATTTATGAAGGATTCGGAATATGAACAACAATATGAATAGACACACTCAACGATCTTGTTGTATCTTATAGTTATTTATGAGGTAGTCGGCGAAGAAATGATCGTCGGTTTATGGTTGAATTTGGAAAGTATCTACATGACGAAATCTCTAACAAACAAATTATTGTTGAAACAACGTATGTTCTCTCTTCAAATAAAGAAAGGCGCGCTTCTGAAGGATCATCTTGACGATTTGAACTCCATCCTGATAGATCTAAAAAATGTGGATGTCAAAGTTGAAGATGAAGATGCAGCCCTAATTCTACTAGTCTCTCTACCTTCTTCGTATGAAAACTTGCTAATTCCTTTGTAGTTGGTAGAGACACTATCACACTCAATGAGGTCCGTTTTAATCTCCATTCAGGAGAACTTTGGCACAAGGCTTCTGGAAATACTAAAGAAAAGGAAGAGATTGGGTTGGCGGGCACAAATTTTGACAAGTCACGGGGCCGACCGGAAAAGCGTAATGGAAAATGGAAAGGAGAGAGAAGATCTGAATCCAGTTATCCAAAGATCGAGCTCCAAATGTCAATCCATGAGATATATGTAACTACTGCAAAGAACCAGGTCATTGAAGAATGAAGGTCCTAAGAAAAAGGGAAAAGCCCTGGTGGTTACTGTTGCAAAAGATGACTCGAAATCTGAAGTGAATCTGGTACTCTCTGTAATTGACCATACACACTCAGTGGATCAATGGATTTTGGATTCAGGTTGTTCTTTTCACATGTGCCCTAACAGGGACTGGTTTTACACATGAAGAAGTTAATGTTGGAAATATCCTAATGGGAAATAACGCACCATGGAAAACAGTTAGCAATGGTTCAGTTCGGAACAAAACACATGATGACATCACTAGAACACTAACAGAGGTCGGACACATCCCTGATCAGAAAAAGAACTTAATCTCTTTAGGTATCATGGATTCAAAGAGCTTCAAATATATTTGTGAAAGTGGAGTCCTACAGATCACTAAAGGATCCCAAGTGATAATGAAAGGACTCAAGCAGAATACCTTGTATCTGATACAAGGGGTAACAGTAACCGGTACAGCGACTGCAATATTAGTGATAGGGATAAATGATATTGTTAGTGAGCAGGTGAAGTTTGAGATAACTCTAAACTTGGGACAAGGGGTGATCTACCTCATTCAAACAAACCTAATGAAGAGCCAATTACAGAGTTTGGGGTAGAGTCTAATACATGTCTATTGTGGGAGAGACAGTACAATATTGTCATTGATCGGCCAATGAGGTAAATTCGACCCCACAAAAGTATGGTTATGCTGATTTTATAGTGTATGCTCTCCAAATGACTAAAGAAGTGAATTCACCAGTCTTTTACTTACAAGAGGCTATTTCTGATGTTGAAGCTACACATTGTGTTGTTGTAGTGGGTGACGTGATGGAATCTCTTCACAAGAATCAAACTTGGGAGCTTGTCAAACTACCAAAGGGAAGAAAAATAGTTGGATGCAAATGGATCTTTAAGAAGAAATCAGGAATCCTGGGTGTTAAAGGTACAAGATGCAATACACGTCTAGTTGCTAAGGGATACAATCAGAAAGATGGAGTGAACTATAATGAGATCATTTCACCAGTCGTCGGGCACTTATATTCAAGTGCTACTAGATTTAGTGGTATATCGGTATTTGAAATTAGAGCAACTTGATGTGAAGATAGCATTACTACTTGGAGAGTTAGAAGAGGACAGCATTTTATTGTTCGGGACAAGGAAGACAATGTTTGCAGACTTCGAATGTCTATATATGGGCTGAAATAGTCTCCTAGGTAGCGGTACAAGAGATTAGATAAATTCATGTTGATACATGTCTACTGCAAGAGCCCTAATGACAGATGTGTGTACTAAAGAAAGGTTCGAGATGAATCATTCATCTACTTACTCCTTTACGTATGTGACATGTTTATTGTGGCTCGAGACATGTCTTAATGCAGAGTTTGATATGAAGGATCTTGGTGCAGCACATAAAATTCTATGAATGGAGATTTACAGGGATTGTCAGCAGCGTAAGCTCTTCTTTTCTCAGAAGAATTCATTCAAACGACTCTATACAGATTTGGTATATCCACCGTTAAATATTTCATTACCTCCAAATTTTTGATTGTCTGCTACTTATGCGCCTCAGCCAGAGGCTGGCACAGCAAATAATCCAACTGATATGTTCACTAAATCAGTTCAAAAGAGCAAGTTCACAACACATTGCCTAGACAAGCATAATATTGACAGTTAGAGGTAGCCCCTTGTGGGGGTTGGCAGCAGCAGACTTGTGGCGAGTTACCTCTGATTTGATAGGATTCAATGCAAGGTGGAGATTGTTGATTATATGTCTCAAATCCTAACCCAAAGACGACGATTGGCGATGATCACAACCTGCAGGGTCTAAGGACGCAGCCAAACTTTTTTGGGGGTAGTTATCAGGAATGTTTTGGATATTTTGTAAATGTACAGTGTTATATAAACTCCTTGTCTTTCTAGGATTTGGGTAATTTTTTGGAAAACTGAAATTTTCCCACTTTTTGCAACCGTATCTAATCTTGAAGAAGTGAGAAATTGAATGTTATAACCTGTGGACGCAGCCCATCTTGGGGTGAACAGTGAAAAGGAGAAATAATAATTATCGGTTGCCCTAAATCGGGCCAAGGTACATATATATATGACAACACCCGCATGACATATCACGTAAAATAAGAAGCGGGAAAAAATAAAAACTATAAAATGCGTGCAACGCGTATATTCAACTCTCCCCCTCGAGTTGAGAATATATATTGATCATTCTCAACTTGATTGTATTGTTCATGAAGTTGTCACTGTTTAATCCCTTGGTGAAAATGTCGGTTAGTTGGTCATGTGAATTCATGAAATGAGTACATATATTTCTCTTGTCTAGGTGATCTTTGGTAAAGTTTCTGTCAACTTCAACAAGCTTTGTCCTATCATGTTAAACCGAATTGTGAGTGTTGAAGGAGCTCAAAACTTGTATGTATTGCTTGTGTTGTCAAATACAAAGAGAGAATACATATATATAGGAGAGAGAAGGAGAGAAGATATCCTATACATGATGTGGGACTAAAAGAAGAGAAGAAAGAAAACAATAAATAATGGGCCCAATAATGGGCTAATTACATGAGCTTTTCTAACACTCCCCCGCAAGCTGGAGCGTACAAATCGTACGCACCAAGCTTGGACAAGCACTGATAGAAGAGTGAACTGGGAAGAGCCTTAGTGAGCACATCCGCAACCTGTTCTGTCCCGGGAACATGTTTTAGGTCGATCTTCTTCATTTGGACTTTTTCTCGGATGAAATGACAGTCAACTTCAATATGTTTAGTCCTCTCATGGAATACCGGGTTTTTGGCAATATGTATAGCCGCTTGACTATCACAGAAGAGAAGAGCGAGAGAATAGAGTCTTACACCAAGATCGGTAAGAAGACTTTCCAGCCAAGTTAGTTCAGACACAACTGAAGTCATTGCCCGATATTCGGCCTCTGCAGATGATCTAGCAACCACTGCTTGTTTCTTGCTCCGCCAGGTAATCAAATGTCCTCCAAAATATGTGCAGAAACCACTTGTTGACCGACGATCATCAAGAGACCCAGCGTAATCAGCATCTGAGTAGGCAACCAAAGTAGGAGCTGTAGGTGATGGTTTGTAAACTAAACCTTGACCAGGAGCCATTTTGAGATATCTTAGAATGCGTTCCACGGCGTGAAGATGAGATTTTCTTGGGGAATGCATATACCGGCTAACTATACCAACCGCGAAAGAGATGTTCGGTCTTGTTACCGTGAGGTAGATCAATTTGCCAACTAGACGACGATAGTACTCAGGATTCTCGAGTAAGAGATCTGAATCAGAGGCCTGAGTGCATAATTTGTGATTCACATCCATTGGAGTATTGATCGGCTTACACCCAGAGTAACCTGCGTCATGAAGGAGGTCGAGACAATACTTCCGCTGTGAGAGGACGAGACCATCTGGCCGTCTAGCAACCTCTAGACCCAAAAAGTACCGGAGGGGCCCCAGATCCTTTGTTTGAAATACTGTACCAAGATGTTGTTTGACCTCCTGTATTACTTTCGAATCATCTCCCGTGATTATGATGTCATCAACATACACTAACAGCAGTACCGTCCCAGCAGTGCGGTGGCGACTGAACATAGAGAAGTCTGTTGTACTGCGAGTAAAACCAACCTCCCGAAGAGCCTTACTGAATCGGTCAAACCATGCCCGTGGTGACTGTTTGAGGCCATACAGAGCTTTCTTAAGGCGACACACCCGAGACTCCCCCGTGGTCTCAAAACCCGGGAGGTTGCTGCATATAAACCGTTTCCTGTAGGTCGCCATTTAAGAAGGCATTTTAAATATCGAGTTGTAGAAGGGGCCATCGGCGATGGACAGCGATAGAGATCAGAACCCGAACAGTGTTGAGTTTGGCAACGGGAGAGAAGGTTTCCTCATAGTCCAGTCCTTGTTGTTGGGTGAATCCCCTGGCGACCAATCTAGCTTTCAGACGGTCAATAGTCCCATCAGCTGCATGTTTGACGACGAAGACTCATTTGCACCCAACCGGAGACTGTCCGAGAGGAAGAGGGACAAGAGTCCAGGTCTGGTTGGCCCAGAGAGCCGTCATTTCCTCCTCCATGGCAGCCTTCCAGCCAGGATGTTGAAGCGCCTCCTGCACAGAGTTAGGAACCGAAATGGAGGAAATAGAAGTTGCAAGAGTATGCAATTGGGGAGAGAGACGATGCAGAGAGACATAGTTCGCCAGAGGATGAGCGGTGGAGGGAGATACCTGATCGGCCAAGCGCGGTGTATCCAAGGATGAGGCCGACTGCAGAGGGGTAGCGGAGCGAGGAGGATGTCGGCGGGTATAAACTTGGATAACTGGAGGTTTGGAGGGAGCAGGGGCTGAGGTAGAGGGAGCAGGGGCTGAGGTAGAGGGAGCCGGGGGTGAGGTAGAGGGAGGTAGGAGAATCGGCAGAGTAGTGGGTATGACGGGTCGAGGCAGTGGTGGAGAGGGTGTTGGTGACGCGGTAGGTAAAGTGGAGCAGAAGAACGGTTTATCCTCCCAAAAGGTAACATCGGCGGAGATGGTGACCTTCCGGGTTACCGGAGAGTAGCAAAGGTAGCCCTTCTGAGTACGTGAATAACCGACGAAGATAGTTTTAGCCGCCCTGGGATCCAATTTGTCGACGGATGGACCCAGGAGGTGAACGAAGCAAGTGCACCCAAAGACCCTTGGGGTTAGTGGGTAGGCCGGAGTGGAGGGGAATAGGAGGCTAAAGGGAGTGGCATAGTTAAGGACCGAGGAAGGAAGACGGTTAATTAAAAAACAAGTCGTGGAGACCGCAAAATTCCAGAAAGTCTTTGGAACATGCATCTGAAGCATGAGGGAGCGGGCAACGTCAAGAAGGTGACGGTTCTTTCGCTCGGCAACTCCATTTTGTTGTGGGGTGTAGGCACATGAGGTTTGATGAATGATGCCAAAGTCGGCGCAGATATTCACAAATTCACGGCCGGTGTATTCACGAGCGTTGTCGGTACGGAAGGTTTTGATGGTTGTGGAGAATTGTGTTTGAGTTTCTTGTATAAAAGCACGAAATAGGCGCGGAATCTCAGAGCGATCATGAAGTAAGTACAGCCATGTCGTGCGGGAAAAATCATCAATGAAAGTCATAAAATATCGATAGCCAGAGATACTAGTAATTTTAAACGGACCCCAAACATCGGACTGTATCAAATCAAACGGAGCAGAGCTCCTAGTACAATGAGCAGGAAAAGAAGTACGCGGCTGTTTGCCATAAATACATGACTCACACTGAAAAGCATGAAAAGATACATCAGGCAGAGCCTTTTGAAGGATGGGTAGGGGAGCATGCCCAAGACGGCGATGCCAGTCAGCAGAGGAGACAGAGGATAGGATTGTTGAAGAGGCGTCGAGGAGGTAGAGCCCGTTCTGCAGGCGACCCTTACCAATGGTACTCCGCGTCCGTCGATCCTGTATCACAAAAGAAGAGGGAGTAAATGTTACTGAGCAATCCATATCATGAGTGAGGCGGCCAACAGATAGCAAATTAAACGGAGAGCCCGGAACATAAAGAGCCGAGCGAAGAGAGATGGAAGGATCAAGCGTGATGTCGGCGCAGCCGGAGACAGGAACGATCGCACCATTAGCCACGGTGATAGACTTCGGATGAGGAGCATCCGAGTACTGTTGTGGCCGCAGCGAGGTAATGTGATGAGTGGCACCTGAGTACAAGATCCAACGCGAACCAGAGGAAAGACAAGTAATACCTGCAGGAGAGATGGAGGCAACAGACACCGACGGTGGGCTAAGAAGCCCCTGGAGGTGTTGTAGTTGGAGGCGAACGGCCTCAAGGTCGGTACCAGTGGAGGAGGAGCCATCAGTGGCAGCAGCAGCAGCTGGACGAGGAGGGTAACCGTGTTTCTTATAGCAGACCGCATCTGTGTGGCCGTCCCGGCCGCAGTATGAACACCTGCCACGGCCTCGACCCCCACGACCCCGTCCACGGAAGCCAGAACGGCCGCCACGAGTAGAGGGCGGTGTGGACAGTAAGGGAGGAAGGGTCTGCTGGAGAAGGGCCGGAGAGGAGGGAACAGGAGACTCCAGGGGGGTGGCACACGAAGGACCATAAAACACACATCTGAGAGGGAAGGAGTGGTCGCGGAAGCAAGGACATGAGTCCGGATACCCTGAAGATGCGGTGGGACTCGAGCCAGCATCATAGCTATGCAAACGACTTCCTTCTGTGCCCGTTGGACTGCATGATCAGAAGTAGAGGGCTGATGCTGGATCCAGGACTCCGCAAGAGTCTTAACCCGAGCAACAAACGATGTCATGTCCGTAGCCCCGCCAGCATCGAGAGTTTGAAGTTCTGTAATAACATCATAAAGGTGCTGAAGGCTATCCTTGCCGGAGTATAAGGAGTGCAGTTCCGTCCACATATCCTGAGCCGTCTCCTGGTACATGACCATTGGTAAGGCTCACCCTCCAGGGAATTGAGGAGCCAAGTCTGAACTCTACCGTCATTACGAAGCCACTCGTCGGTAAGAGGAGAGGGAGGGCCCTGAGTCAAATGATGAACAAGGCCTTTGGCCTGAAGAACGCGGCGGACAGAGTGCACCCACGGAATGAAGTTCCGTTTGCCGGAGAGGGAAATAGTGGTGATCTGAAGTTCATCTCGAAGTTCTGGAAGAGAGGGCGGGCGGTCATCAGAGGCAGTAGCCGGCTGGCCGGTTGAATCGACTGAAGAGCCCATGATAACCGCGCGGGTAGAAAAGGAGACCGCCGGAGAGGAGAAACAGGAGAGAAGGGGCACCAGGCACACAACCCGCACGGGTAGAGGAGGAGACCGCAGCGGAGAGGCAGACCGCAGCGAGAGGGAAATAGGCCGCTGCAAGAGGGGGGCACGCAGATCGCGCGGCGAGAAAGAGGAGCCCGGCGAGAGATAAGCCAAGCCGGGCGAGAAGAAGAGCAATCCGCGAGGAGAGCTCGAGCGGATAGCAGGAGACCGCGACAGGAAGAGAGATAAGCCTTGGCGGATAGACGCGGAAAGAAGCGGCGAGCAGGAGATCGCAGCGAGAAGGGAGATCGCTGCGATTTAAAGAGGAGAGAACCGCAAGCGAGTGGCCACGCGGGCTTACTGCGAGAAGAGGAAAGGCCCGCGGAAAACAAAGAGGCCGCGAGTAGGAATACTCGAGCGGCAAGGAGATGCAGACCGCGCGGCGAGAAGAGAGAGGGCAGCGGGTAGCGCGGGTAGAGAGGGGGTGGGCCCACGGGAGAGCAGAAGAGAAAGGCTATAAATATACGGAGGAAGGGTGGATCCACGAGAGGAGGAGACGGGAGGGCAAGCCGCGGTTAACACATACAGTAACCGCAAGGGAAAAGTGAACTCGCTATCCGGAGCGAGTAGAGGGAGAAGCCGCAAGGGGGGAAGCGGACAGGGGGGGAAACAGGCCGGGCGGTTAGAAAAGGGGAGACCGCATGGCCCGAACAGTTTCCTCTGATACCATGTTGAAGGAGCTCAAAAACTTGTATATATTGCTTGTGTTGTCAAATACAAAGAGAGAATACATATATATAGGAGAGAGAGGAGAGAAGATATCCTATACATGATGTGGGACTAAAAGAAGATAAGAAAGAAAACAATAAATAATGGGCCCAATAATGGGCTAATTACATGGGCTTTTCTAACAGTGAGCAATATTGATGGTCGCTTTGTTGTCGCAATAGATAGTAACTGGTCTGTTCACCTGGAGACCCATATCTTGGAGAATTGTCTTTAACCACAACCCCCACATACTCTCTGTATCATAGCCCTATATTCTACTTCAGCACTTGAGCGAGCTACAACATTTTGTTTCTTGCTCTCACATGAAACAATGTTGATGCCTACAAATGAGCAATACCCGGTAGTTGACATTCTATCGTCTTGACTATCGGCACAATCAACATCTGTACACATTTCAATCTCCAAAGGTTGGCTTGCAGAAAACAGAATACCACGACTCGGATACTTCTTGCGGTATCTCAATACCTGATACGCTGTCTGTTGATGGCGAATTGTGAGAGAGTGCATGAATCTACTCAGGACACCCACGGAGTGCGTAATGTCAGGACAAGTATGGGATAAATATATGAGTTCCCCAACCAATCATTGGTACCCAGAGGCATCCACTTTCTCTCCACTAGTATCAGAATCAATTTTGTGGTTTGCCTCAATAGGTGTATCCACGGGGGCACACCCAAGCATCTCAGTTTCCTCCAGAAGATCAAGGGTATACTTTCTCTGTGAGATGAAGATCCCCCGACGAGACCTCACTACTTCAATTCACAAGAAGTATTTAAGCTTCCCAAGATCCTTAACTTCAAATTCTTTACACAACTGATCTTTCAAATGTCTGATCTCTTCTAGATCATCTCCTGTAATGATGATGTCATCTACATACACAATTAGAATCGATACTTGAGATCTTCTCCTCTTGATGAAGAGAGTATGATCAGCATGTCCTTGAGCATAGCCTAGTCGAAGCATGGTCTTGTCAAACCGACCAAACCACGCCCTAGGAGATTGCTTCAGGTCATAAAGGGATTTCTGCAGACGAAAGACGTTTCCATTAGACCCTTCTTTGGTAAAGCCAGGGGGATAGTCATGTAGACTTCTTCCAGATCACCATGCAAGAATGCATTTTTTACATCAAGCTGTTGCAACTCACACCCACGACAAGAAGCACAAAAGAGGATCACTCGAATGGAATTCATCTTTGCAACAGGGGCAAAGGTTTCTTGGTAGTCAATTCCTTGGGTCTGGGTATAAGCGACCAGACGAGCTGACCACGCCCAGAGAGAGATGAGTGTAAGAGATGTAGTTAGCAATGGGGTGTTTGGTCCCACAAGTATTACCTTTAAGATGAGCAAGGGGAACATGGAGATCATCATCAGAATCTGGAGCGGAGACAGGCACCGGTACAGTTGGAATGTCCATTGTCTGTACTTGCTCAATAGTCCGAGGTCTGCGAGAGTATGTATATAATATAGGAGGAATGGAGGTGGTAGGACAAGACGCAGTACTCGAAACATGAGCAGAGGGAATATGAGGAGAGGCAAAAATTGGAAGAGGGGTATAGGGAATATGAGGAGAGGCAACAATCAGAAGAGGGGAGTCGATTGTCCCGTCACTGTTACTACTCCTCTCCCCATGACGCGGACCAAAGTACGACTCTCCCTCACTAAAGGTAACATCAACGGTGCAATAATAGCGACGAGTGGGGGTGATAGCACATATACACTTTAGTGGTATGAGAGTATCCAACAAAAATACATCGGAGAAAGCGAGCATCCAGCTTATCGCGATGTGGGGTATGAACATGAACAAAGCAGACTTAGTCAAAGATATGAGGAGCGATATTAGAGGTGTGGACTATATTGTTCTTGGCTAAACGGGTTAGAGGCGTACCATTGGAGATGGAGCGAGACGGAAGACGATTAATGAGATGAGTGGCAGTAAGAACCGCACCCCCCCCCCCCCCAATTGGACTTTGGAAGATTCATTGCAATTAGCAAACACCGAGAAACCTCCAGTAAGTGCCAATTTTTCCATTCAGCGACACCATTTTGAGTGGAAGTGTGGACACATGTAGTTTTGTGGATAATGTCATGTTCGGTATGGTAGGAACCAAACGCTCCCTGATCATCATATTCCACCTCCCCCCCCCCCATTATTACTACGGAACACACGAATGGTGTCGTTGAACTGATTCACAATCATGCGATGAAAGGACTGAAAGCAAGAAAGCACATGACTCTTCTGTTTTAATAAATAAAACCAAGTAGTACTAGAACGACAATCAATAAATGTAACAAATCATTTATAGCCAGATAAAGATAACACAGGGGATGGACCCCAGACATTAGAATGTATAACATCAAAAAGACATGAACTAGGAAAAGAAACATGATTGATACTCTGACGAACATGTTTTGAGCATTCACATGTGTCACAAGAAAACAATTTAATTAAACTACTGAAAGCAGGAAACAGTTTTGTAAGATAGAAGGAAGAAGGATGGTGATGGAGCCGACTTCCCACAACATGTGGCCAAGGAGCGTCCTCCCTCTGACGATGATGGTGACCCGGTAGATTTGAATGGAGATGTTGCTTATGCGGCCGCCATTGATCCCCATCGGAGAGAGTTTGTGGATTGGGACAATCGCTGCCGCAAGCTCGAGGATGGCTTTTCTTCCGCGACGCCACCGCCACCTCCGCCACATGTTTTGCTCGACGTCCGCCGCCATTTTATAAAAATATATAATTATAAATTAAATAATTATAATTATATATTTTTAATAATTTATTATTTTAAGCAATTTTATTTCAAGCATTTTTATGTTTATTGCATTTAGATAAGTCATGTAATGATGGGGTGCTTATAACCATCATAGGTTGTTTTTATTATTTCATTTCTTGTATTATGATGGGTGCTTATAACCATCATAATTTTCATTTTGAATTTTGAATTTTGAATGTTGATTGGAGGGAGATTGAGTGGTGTGGGCTATATATAGCCATGTTATGAAGGATTAATTAGTGAATGAATGAAAATTTAAAACCCAATTCCTCTCTAAGAGAAATTTCGGCCAAAGAGAACTCCTCCTTGCCGCCGCCCCTTGGCTTGTGGTGTGAAGCCGCCGCCCCCCCCCCCCTTGCTCCCTCCATCCGTTCGGTGCGAATCCGGCGCGGCTTCCTTCGGTGCGACTCCTTGGAAGAAGGTTGCAAACCCCTCGGTGTGACGCCGGCGAATCCGTGGAGAGAGTGATTCTCCCACAGTTATCTTGTGTAAAAGCTTTCCGGTTGGCGTGACACGAAGAAGGCGACGAATTTCTCTCCCTCCGGCGTATCTCCGGTGGTGCCGTTAAGGAACGATTCTAGTCGAGTGAAACCGGACTCATCCAATCCGGTTGGGTAACGAAAATTTCTACTTTATGTGTTTCTCTTCCCTAGATAATTCTTGTGGCATTGGCAAACTGCGTGGCTTGTGTAACGCTTGATTTTTCGTGGTTTAATTTATTTTAGTTATTGTCTAGTTTACCGTATTTTCGTTTAAGTTCGTGAGGCGTGGCGGCCCTCGTTTGTATTTTGTTGGGAGAGAACCACCCTTGCCCGAATCTTTTGTTTTCGGTGGTTTCTCTTTTGGTACAACACGCTCGATCGAACCGTGTGGGTTCTTTTTGCTTGAGAGGACCTTGGCTTATCGCCTTGGTATTATCTTAAGGGGCTTTGCGAACCCCACGTAATTGTTAATCTAACAATAATTTTTAATCGATCCGCTGCTACGGTAAATGCTTGAGTGTGACGTGAGAGTTATCGGAGAGCGTCGCGTTAATTTGTCGGCCACAAAAACGCTCGAAAGAGCGGGCCTACATCAGATGGCCAAGGCGCAGATGCCAGCGCCGAATGTCATGAAGAGTCGGAGCACTGGTGGTGGAAAGAGCACTGGGAGAAGATGACTGGTTCAGCAAGTACAGCCCGCCAACATTCATACCACTGTCAAGCATCTATTTCGTATCCAAATCCTGAAACACACAAATATAAGGAAAAAAGTTATAAAGTAATTTAAAGAAACAATTAAGTGGCTTATGGAGAGAATATTTCGAGAAAATGAGGGGACATGTAAAACCAAAGAGAGAGAGAGATCAGGAGAACACGCAACAGTGTCTTTGCCTGTAATAGAAGAAAGGGAATTGTTAGCAGCAATGACCTTATCACGGCCAGAGAGAGGAGTATAGGAGGTAAAACCTGAGGCAGAGTCAGTCATGTGATCTGTCGCACCTGAGTCAATGATCCACTCGGAAGGAGAAGTCGCAGTATGAGCATTGGAGATAACTGACGTAGCAAATGCAACAGTGGAATCAGAGGATGGAGAGTCAGTCTGGGAACGCAACATACGGCGAAAGGCCTCTAACTCCATAGGAGAGAGGCCCCCGGAGTTGTTCTCATACACCTTAGTGAAATGTGCAGAATACTGAGTACGGGCACCAGCCTGACGACAACCACCACGGTGACCACCTCTCCCTCGAGCACCAGAACCCTGGCCAGAGGGAGCGAGGTGAGGATGAAGACGAAAGCAGATGTCCTTAGTTTGTCCTTTCTTTCCATAGTGGTTGCATAGAGGTGGAGGATCTCGAGTAATCCCAGCCAAAGCAGAGTGGTCAGTCAAGGAACCAAGTGTGCGATGACGATTCTCATCACTGAGAAGCATACTGAAGGCTTCCCGAAAAGAGGAAAGAGGCTCACGATGGAGAACATGCAGGCGAACAACATCAAATTCCATATTGAGACTCATAAGAAAGACATGAACACGAAAGCGATCTTTATACTTCTGAAGAGCTTGTGCATCGACAGTGCAAGCAACGGTAAATGTGTTGAAGTAATCCAGTTCCTGATATAGGCGTTCAAACTCAGAGTAGCAGGCAGAAACGATCATGGTGCCCTGCTTCAACTCCAAAACACGTCGAGTGAGCTCATAAATCTGCATCGAACTGCCTGCCTGAGAGTAGGTGTCACGGGCCCTTGTCCAAATGTCATAAGCCGAATCCAGAAACAAGTAGTTGCGGTACACCTGAGGGGGCATTCAATGAAGTAACCACGAGACCACCAAAGAATTGTTCGCATCCCATTTTCTCCATGAGGGATCGGTACGTGGTGGCTCAACAGTGGTACCATCAATATGCCCATATAGTTGGTGACTTTGAATAACATGTTACGCTGCCCTGAACCATTCCAGATAATTTGTGTCATCCAAGGTAACGGTAGTGATCCTCAAAGAGCCATATTGGTCGTGGCTCCGAGGAGGATCTGCAGAGGAACCGTGGAGAGCACCGGTCTGAGGAGATGATGAGATTTCGTAGGAATCATCCATCAAGAACAGGTTGGAGGAAGAAAAATTAGTAAGACGAAGATCTCAACTTTGAAGAAACCATATCCTACGAGTGTCCCTAGATAGTGTCGTCGGAGAGGGCACCAGAGGATGAGACCGCAATGTCTCTGGCAGCCCACATGGTGGACAAAACGGTCGGAGACGAAGGGCCGCCCGGAAAAAACTTGGGCGGAGAAAGCTACTGGAGAGAAGCGGCGGGCGAGAGATGCGCGGGAGAGAGGTAGACGGGGCGCGCTGGAAACGGAACCGGGCGGAAGACACGGCTAGGGCGGGAGGCGGAGCGGTCGACGCGACTGGAGGGGGGAGGCGACGCGCTGAAGGCGGACACGGACGGGTACGGGGTTGGCGGCTAGGTCGATATGGATGAGTGCGGACGGGAGGGGGAGAGCGGCGGGATTTCCTTTGCTCTGATACCAAGTGGAAAGGAGGAGAAAATTAATTATTATTGGTTGCCCTAAACCGGGCCAAGGAACATATATATATATATATGACAACACCCACATGACATATCATGTGAAATAAGAAGAGGGAAAAAACTTGAAATAAAGTGCGTGCAACGCGTATATTCAACTTGAACCACAAATCTGTATCTTCGGTGTTGTTGATTTTGTGTTGTTTTTCATTCTACTCTAGCTTTCGCAACATCCATAACATCGCTCGACCAAAATTTGATCATCGTGCCATGCGATGTGTCTTTATTGGATACTCCCTTACACAAAAAGGGTACAAATATTTAGCACAGAGATCTTTATCTCTATGAAAGTAAAATTTCACGAAACTACATCTTATTCTGAGTTCTCACTTCAGGGGGCTCTATATCACACTTGGAAGTGAGTACTCCTACTCTTCGTTTACCAATTCACCTCAATACAACACCCAGAAAACCATTAATCAGAGGGAGTGTGTGGGCATTGCTAAGGAAAATAAGTTGCAAGTGCACACTAGGAAAAGAACAGAATCAAACATTCAGTCTCATTACAAAATCCTAGAGCCAATGTTGGATTCGACTACAGCGCCAATTGAGTTACTTATTGCTCCCAAAAAAGTATTCATTCATCTATTCAACATCTTTTATCTAACTATATTTCATATGCCTCTCTAATCTCTTTATCCCGTTTATATCCTTTGTGTCTATTCTCGTTACATGGCAGGAAGTACTTAGACCCCAAAATGGGCAAAGGCAATGATGGTGCAAATCCAGGTTATTGAAAAAACCATACATGGGACCTGGTAGATCAACCCAAAGGCAAGATGATAGTTGGATGTTGATGGATCTTTACAATAAAGCAGAACTCTGAAGGTACTATGGAATGATTCAAGGCATAATTGGTGGCGAGAGATTATACTCAAACTTAAGGTATTGACTATCACGAGAAATTTGCTTTGGTGGCAAAAATGAACTCAATCTGCATTTTCTTATTATATGTCGCTTGCAAAGGGTGGGATCTATAGCAGCTGGATGTAAAGAATATTTTCTTTTACAGTGAGCTGGAGCAAATGCAGGTTATTGAAAAGAATCATACATGAGACCTGGTGGATCCGCCCAAAGGCAAGATGATAGTTAGATGTCGATGGATCTTTACAATAAAGCAGAACTCTGAAGGTACTGTGGAAAGATTCAAGGCATGATTGGTGGCGAGAGGCTATACTCAAACTTAAGGTATTGACTATCACGAGACATTTGCTCTGGTGGCAAAAATAAACTCAATCTATATTTTATTATTATGTCACTTGCAAAGGGTGTGATCTATAACAGCTGGATGTAAAACATGTTTTCCTTTACGGTGAGCTGGAAGAGGGAAATCTATATGGAAATGCAGGTTATTATTCCGGTCCATAACAGGTCAATCGGCATATTAGAGATTCCAAGTGTAATATAGCATTAACAAATAACAACTCTAAAGTCAACCACTAAGGGTAGGGTTCATGGAAGAGAAACACCTTCCTCAACCAATCAAATACTTGGGTTCTTAAGATCCACTCACTAAAATAAAGCAACATCAAACCTTATTCTGAGCTATCAAGTTTAGAACTCAAGGAGAGTCTGCTAAGGCACTAGGTAATCATTCATAATCATAGCAAGAGTGTTGATTCATACACAAAGGTCCCACCTGACCAATAGGCCTTCACGTCCAGAACCAAGTATTAAATCTAACAACCAAAGATGCACTATCAGGCACAAGAATAACACACACTTAGGCATTAAGCCTCATACAGGAATACTCTTGCCTATTCCGTGGCTATGAATATTTACGCCAATCTCACCAAGATGGCATGTTGGCTCACCTTTCAAGTACTTTCTTGCACGGATATCAATAGCATAAGATGCTAAGGTGGCCGGTTATAAAAGTATGCCCTTCTATCAACCTTCCAAGCTACTTCATAAAGATGACCAATTATACCAATAGGTCACTCTTATCACTTTTGGAAAGGGTGTTGTTACTGGCAAACCCATTTTCGTTTTTAGAAAATCTTTACTACTAGCAAACCACAGACTCCGAAAATGACTATTCGAAAGTCAATTATTTACTAGCAAACCACAAAATCACGCGTGATTCCCATTTCGCCGGCGATCGGAAACCACTCCGACATCTCGGTCAAGAGCTTTGGAGTCACAAAGTGTTATTCCGCGCCACTTTTGCTAGATCCGAAGCAAACATCCAAGAGAGCAAAGGTGGTGGACGCCAAAGAGGAGCTGTCAAAGCTCTGCAGCCAGAGTAGTTTCTCCCATTAGAGGCCAGCTATTCCTTCCAAGCTAAATAGCAAACTTGTTGGCACTCTGTGCATCACTTCCCTCGAGTTCATAAAATTAACACTTTCATCTTCACCTCTTCGTCTTTATCTCCCTCTTCACATATATATCCTGCAGAGCAGGGTCATTATAAGGAAAATCAAAACTCATTTCTACGGCAATGTCGATTAGAACAGCAGACCTCCACATGTTCTCTCTCAAGAACAACAGACCTGACACTACTTTGTTGAGTGCTCAATTTGTGGTTGTTTAAGAAGACAGAACAATGCACTGCTTCGAACCTCATTCGCACAGCTCCGGGCAGACGTTACAGGAGTTGAGAGCAACCGCACCATCTCCGGCGAGGTTTGGGATCATGGCTACCCATGTTGTGTCTCAGATCAGCTCCCATTTCCTGCGAGAGAAAAAAATTAATTTTTGGGAGGGTTTGCTAGCAGCATTTTGTTAGGACAGGAAAAAATGTCATGAACCGGGTTTTTTTTTGTTTGCTAGGATCCATAAGAGGCATGCTAATAACGACACACTTTGGAAATCACTCCATGGAGGTGATGGGTTATACCCGCATCATCAGACCCTTCTATCACACTCCTCAAATCATACAGCATATCAAGCATCATGACAAACATTGCAACACAATACGGCGATCTCTATCAACCCAAACCCCAAGAGACCTAGCCAACGAAAGTGGGCTGACTCACTAAAAGTGGTCAGCTAAACCCATAGATCTTTCTACCATTTTTCCAATTTTATTCGTCTACTATACACACAAGGGTATGGAGAAACGAGTGGATATACCATCACACAGATCGATGTTCCTACAAATATGAAAATATAAAACCAATCGAATACATATACCTGATACCCAAAACCATCCGTAATGGTTCATCAAAACTATTCCTTGAGCTCATCATTCCAAATACCAGAAAAAACATTTGTGCTACATAGACATCCTAATTCGACTCGTTTCAACCTACCAAAAAAAGCACGACTTTGAACATCACAAGGCATAAAAAATCATGCATGCATGGTCAATTGACAATCGCACGACTTTGAACATCACAAGGCATAAAAAATCACGCATGGATGGTCAATTGACAATCGCATTAACAATATGACTTCAATCAAACACAATCAATTCAGTGCAACCAACCTCCCCGGCTTCATCACGACGTGTCCAGGCTCAAGCATTCATCACGGAGCTTTAACACACAATGATATGTAAGCGGGTTCACACGCGTCCGTGAAAGGACCATCCAAACCTCTGTACATGCTCCCATCCAAACCTCTGTACATGCTCCCATCCAAACCTCTGTACGTGCTCCCGTCCAACCTCCAAACCTGCTCCCGTCCAATGATGCACTAACCAATGTCAATCTCATCCAAATCCGGCTCCATCCATGGACATAGTTGCAGATGTCACCTGACTTGTCGGCCGACATAAAGGTTTTGGGAAGAAAATAACACGACATCGATATTTCAAGCAAAAATGTCATTTTTGAAAATATTGCTCAATATATCGGTTTTACCCCATATATTGGGTGATATTTCATGACTGATATATCAACCGGAGTATTAAAAAAATTCATTTCTTTTAAGTAGTTGAGTAGCAGTATTTTGTTGTGTTTCATTTAGTGCATCTCGAGCCTAACTTTGACGACCGAGCGGTAATATTTTATTTTGTGTTTATTACTTCATTATAATCATATCATTGCATATTTATTGTGTAATTTATAAACATAAATTATGGGTATAATTGTATATATTATACAAAAAATGTGTATATAAAAATAAATAAATTTAGATATTAAAACTAGACATTGTAAAATATCCCCGATATATTTCCCACAATCCAACATACGACATTTTAAACTCAAACCGACATGAGTCCGACATCCGACATCTACAACCTTGCCCATGGGCATCAAAAGCCCGACGACAAAATAGAACGTCATATTAAGGTTGTTGGAGATAATGTATTTGTTATGTTGCGTAATTTTATATTTTGTCTGTCTTTACCCCTGTACTTATTTCCCACTCTTATATATTCAGGAGTGGTGCTGAATAATAAAGTAGTTCTCTTTTTCAATCTACAACATGGTATCAGAGTCTTAGGGTGTTCTCATACCTACTCATGATACCGCCGACAATACCAGATCCCGCTTCCGTATGCGATTTTGCTGTCGTTCCCATTCGCGATTCCGCTATCGATCCCTCCAGCGATGGCTCTCTACAGCTGATATTTCCACTCCTGCACGCACACCTGTCGTCCGCCCCAGCCAGCTGCATCCGCACCTTTTGCCGACTCGAGCCACTCCTTCCAGCGCCTCCAGCCAACAGTTTCGTCCGTTTTGCAACCATCATCAGGTTCACTCTCGTCCTCTAGGAGCGTCGGTGCCATGGGCTCTTGATTTCCCCTTTCCAGTGTTCCCTCTTTGTTTCCTTCAATCACTATTGGAGTTATGGTTCATTTCCTTCTTTCTATGAGGGCGACGCTTATCTTGTGATACCCTTTGTGTTTCTGTGTGCCTTCATCTCGATTTCTATTCGAGATTTTTTATGTCCCAGAGTGTTACTTGCTTCAAGCTTCATGGCTTCCCTTCTCCCATAAGCGGCCTTGCACCTCGTGGTGGACATGGCTCTGGCTGATCCCAAAATAGATCATCTCAGTCCAGATCAGCACGCTTGTCTGGTGTTGTGGAGGTCACCTCTGTTCCTCACTCTCTGGATTCACATGTGGCTCCCCCCGTTCTTCTACTGAAGAAATCTTGGCTTTTCATCGCTTGATGCATGGTCCATCTGTTGAGCAGTCCGGTCCATCATCCTCTTCCTATGCCCACCAGGGCCCTCCAGGTGCTCATTATGCTTCTACACTCATGTTCTCACAGTGGATCATTGACTCAGAAGCTACTGACCACATAACTAGGTCAGTCATAGTTTTGTGTCCTACACTCCCTTGTTTGGCCGAGACAAAGTGAGTATTGCTGATGGATCTCTCTCCTCCATTGCTGGGAAGGGATCCATTCATTGCTCCTCTCTTACTCTTTTCTTTGTTCTTCATGTTCCTACATTCACTCGAAATCTTCTGTCTGTTAGTCATTTGACTAACTCTATGAACTGCTCAGTAATATTTTTTCCTACATTGTGTTTTTCAGGACATGAATACGGGGACGGTGATTGGCTCTGATAGACTGTACAATAGGCTATATGTGTTTGACCCTTCCACCTCATCTTGCTCCAGCCTCATCCAGTCTCCAAAATCTCATCATGTCGATCGGCGCTCTGAGTTAGATGTTTGGCCCTGTAGTCTTGGTCATCCCTTTATCTCTACTATGAAGTTTTGATTCCTACTATGTCTATTGTTTGGCTTAATGGTTTTCATTGTGATGTATGTGAACTTGATAAACAACATCGTAGTCTTCTTCCTCTTATGTCTCTGCGTAACTCTGTTCCCTTTGCCCATATTCATACTGATGTTTGGGGTCCAAGTCCTACTGCGTCTATTTCTGGTTGCTCCTGGTTTGTTTCTTATATTGATTGTTACTCTCGTTGTACTTGAGTATATTTGATGAAGCATAAAAGTGACGTGTTTTTTTCTTTTTCAACGCTTTCATAAGATGGTCACTACTCAGTTAAGTGTTACCATTAAGGTTTTACATACTGACAATGGTCGTGAGTATATTGACTCCCGTTTTGAGAAATACTTGAGTGATCTTGGTATCATACATCAAACTTCATGTGCTTACATTCCAGCTCAAAATGGGCTTGTGGAGCGCAAGAATCGGCACCTCCTTGAGGTTGTCAGATGTCTCATTCTCCGAATGAACCTTCTGAAATATTATCGGGGTGATGCATTCATCATTGTTGCCTACCTCATCAATTGTATGCCTACTCATGTTCTTGGGTTTCAGACTCCTCTAGCCACTCTCGGGGTTAGTCTCACTTCTCTTTTGCCTCGTATCCTTGGGTGTGTGTTTTGTGCACATGCATCCCAAAACCAAACTCGATCCCCGTGTTACGGTGTGTTTTTATTGGCTACTCACCCAACCAAAAAGACTAAAAGTGATTTCATCTCATCACCAAGCGGACATTTGTCACTATGGATGTCACATTTCGTGAATTTGAAGCTTACTATGGGACCTCTCTTCAGGGGGAGACGATTACTAGGGAAGTGAGTTCCTCAGCTTTTGTTCTCTTGCCTATTTCCCCCGGTTCTATTCCCATGCCTCTTCAACTTCTTATCCCTAGTGATCCAGTAATGCCTCTTCCTCTTATCCCTAGTGATCCGGTGATGCCTCTTCCTCCTATCCCTAGTGATTTGGTGATGCCTCTTCCTCCTATGTCTCCTCCATTGCAGGTTTACTCTCGTTGACGACGGGGCACGAACACACATGCCTTACCCACACTACTTGGGCCACCACTTGATCCATCTTCCGGTACTGACAGAGATATTTGTATTTCTACTCAGTATTCTCTTTCCCATTTTGTGATCTATGACTCTTTGTCTCCTTCACATAAAGCATTTGTAACCTCCTTGTCTTCCATATCTATTCCCTGTTTTTGGCAAAAAGTTCTTGAGCACAGTGAATGGAAGGCAGCTATGTTGGAGGAAATGGTGGACCTTGACAAGAATCATACTTGAGATCTTGTCCACCTGCCTAAAGGGAAAACTATTGTGGGTTGTAAAAGGGTTTTTTTGTGAAGCAGAATTCCCAAGGCCTGGTTGAACGGTACAAAACTAGGTTGGTTGCTAGAAGATACATCAAACAGCTGGCATCGACTATCAGGAGAAATTTGCTCTGGTTGCTAAAATAAATTCAATCCAGATATTGCTTTCATGTGTCGTGTGCAAATGGTGGAGTCTCAGTCAGTTGGATGTGAAGAATGCATTCTTTCACGGTGATCTTGTTGAGGAAGTCTACATATCTCTGCCTCCTAGTGTTCTTCCAAAAAGGTCGGCAGATAGTAGGGAAAGTTTGCAGGTTGAAGAAAGCTTTGTACGGCTTGAAGCAGTCGACTTGAGCTTGGTTCGAGAGAATTTACCGAGCAATGATGTCTTTCAGGTACAGGCAGAGCAACGCGGATCATACCTTATTCGTGAAACACCGACATGGCAAGGTGACTTCCTTTATTGTCTATGTTGACAATATAGTTATAATTGGTGATTACACGGAAAAGATTGAGAACTTAAAATCTAGACTTGCAAAGGAGTTTGAAGTGAAGGACCTTGGGACTCTCAAATATTTTTTTGGCATCGAGGTGGCCAGATCCAGACATTGGATCTTTATATCTCAAACAAAGTACATTCTTAATCTATTGAAAACAACTGGAATGATTGGGTGTAGACCCGCTAACAGCCCAATTGAAGACAATCAAAAGTTTGGTAGAGATGGTGGAGAAATGGTTGATGACAGATCATATTTCCAGCGACTGGTGGGAAACTTATCTATTTCTTTTATGCTCGTCCAGACATATCTTATGTTGTGGGCGTTCACATCACCTTGATGTTGCATACAGAGTTTTGAGGTATCTCAAATCCTCCCCAGACAAAGACATACTGTTTACACCCAACAAATCATTAACGGTAGAAGTTTACACAGATGCAGACTGGGCAAGTTCTATTGATGATTGACGATCTACATCAGGATATTGCTCCACTGTTGGGGGAAACATGGTGACCTGGAGAAGCAAGAAACAACATGTTGTAGTCAGATCCAATGCTGCGGCAGAGTTTCGGGTAATGGCGCTTGGGATATGCGAAGGGTTATGGATTCAGTCGATTATGAGGGACTTGGGTGTGGAATGTGATGGTCCAATCAGGATCTATTGTGATAATAAAGCCATTATTAACATTGTCCACAACCCAGTTCAACATGACCGTACTAAACACGTGGAGATCAACAGACACTTCATTAAGGAGAATATAGTAATGGGAATGGTGTGTACGCCCTTTGTCTCATCAAACTAGCAGCTTGCCGATGTGTTTACTAAGGGACTGAGTCAGTGCTCCTTTGATAAGATATTGGGCAATTTAGGCATGGTTGACATTACACACTCAACTTGAGGGGTAGTGTTGGAGATACTGTATTTGTTATGTTGAGTTATTTTATATTTTGTCCGTCTTTACCCCTATACTCATTTCTCACTCCTATAAATTCAAGAGTGATGCTGAATAATAAAGTAGTTCTCTTAATAAATCTACAACAAAGGTGATGCGGAGCAGAGAGACGAGCACAAGCTTTGGGCCCGTTCTGGGCTGATTTGGCAACTTCCCATATATGGCGTGCCCGGATCGACGATCGGACTCGGCAGATGTGTCTGGATCCGCGTCGCGAGTCGAGATCATATATTAGTTTATTTTTATTGGTTTACTTTCATGTATTTTAGTGGCCTCTCCCACCGGCCAAACATAGGCGTTGATAGGGATGCCCTAGTGTCTTGTTTTATTATAAATATTGGTCTAAGATGCTAAACCAAGGTATTGCAGAATTTTGGAGAAGTATTCCTGGATTCTGGTGATCCTTCCACGGTGCCGACTCCGTGGAACCCTAGGTGACGACTCCTAGGCGTGTATCTCCCTCCCCAGGATATCCCCTAACCCTAGCACTCTTTTCCCCTTTCCAAACCCTCCTCCACAGCCACCCAATCCCTTCTAAACGCAGCCACATAGGGCTGTCCAAGAAATCCTATTTTTCTATTCAAATTCTACTGTTGAATAATTAAATTCACTATTCATCTCTAAACTTAGCTCAGCTTTAATCCACCGCCAGCCTGTTGTTCTCCTGTAGTCGCTGGCCTATAGCCTTTTCTCCCAGCAAATCGTTGCATATTCCCCCTCCTCCATCTCACTTCTGCCTCCCTCCACCCTTATCCACGGCCTGCGGCCAGCCTCCCCCTCACCCACCACAGCCCCTCTTTCTTCCACAGCCCACCTATTGTTGACACCCACCCACCAGGGGATTCGTCTTCTCTGGTTTCATCAACGGCATCGCCGATCGCACCAGGATCCATCACTCAAGAGATGAGCGATGAGAGCATCACAGAGTTCAGATTCCACCAGCTTGTTCCTACTTCAGATGGGTTGCGCTGTCGCTACTTAGTACATTGGCGGGGCCGTCCCGACGCAGTTAACGCTTGGATACTTGCAGCAGAGCTTGATCGATTTGCCCGTAGACTTCCGACTTCAGCACGGCCGTCTTCATTCACCGGAGATGACAGCTTTTCAGTTAGGGGGAGTTGATTGGCGAGGACACTCTTCCGCCGACGACACTTTGACGACTTCCGGTGGAACTCTTCGAGCTGTACCTGACATTCATCGAGAGAATTTTGATCTCAATTCATCGAGAAATGAATTCTTTCAAGTCGGGGAGATTGATGCGGAGCAGAGACGAGCACGAGCTTTGGGCCCGTTCGGGGCTGATTTGACAACTTACCATATATGGCTTGCCCGGATCGACGATCAGACTCCGCAGATATGTTCGGATCCGCGTCGCGAGTCGAGATCATATATTAGTTTATTTTTATTGGTTTATTTTCATGTATTTTAGTGGCATCTCTCACCGGTCAATCATAGTCATTGATAGAGATGCCCTAGTGTCTTGTTTTATTATAAATTGGTTTAAGAGACAGAACCAAGGTATTGCAGAATTTTGGAGAAGTATTCTCGGATTCCAGCGATCACCCCTCGGTGCTGACGCCGTGGAGCCCTAGGTGACGACTCCTAGGTTGGTTTCTCCTTCCCTAACCCTACCTTTACCCCTTGCCATCATTTTCCACCCCTAATCCCTCACTTTCAGCCACCGCAGCCCCAAAACTGCAACCCTAAAGCCGTCGGCCTGCTGTGAACCGGCCGCCACCAGCCTCCCGCCTCCCGCCGCCCGCCTCCCATTTTTTCCCCTTCTTCCACCCCCCAACATTGTCGCCGAACCCTCCTCCACCCTCCAGCAAGCCCGTCGGCCATCCTTCCTCCAGCTGGCCTGCCTTCCTCCAGCTGGCCTGCCTTCCTCCAGCCGACCACCACTCGGCCACCCTAAGCCCAGGCCGCCCCTCCTCTAATCACCCCTCACGTGGATCCACTTTCCCGCACCCCCTATTCTCAAGATCAATCTAGATCTGTGAATTCCAGCCCCCGATCCGTCATCCACACCACTCAAATTGCCATTTTTGCCCGGATCCGACCCTAAATAGAGGATCCACCGCTCCACGACCCGGATCTACTTGTACGTGGTCGGATCTACCCATTTCTCGTCTGATCTCATCATTTACCGCAGAGGACAGCCACCGCCTTCATTTTCACGCCGCCAGTTCCACCTTCGATCGCCGATCTACACATCCGGACCAAAATTCTTCAGTGTCTCGATTCAGCCAGTTACTTCGTGAGTTTCTTGTGGTATTGGCTTATTTGATTTGACATTTTCATTTGTGGATTAATATATGTGTTGTGATTCCTACTAGTAGAAAATTGTTTTCGATGCACTATTAATTTGAAGGAGTTATTCACCGCGCGCTTTGTTTTGGTCCTCCGTGCGGAGGAAAGCCGTTGTAAAATTGTCAAATTAAATAATTGTTTTCAATTTTGAATATTTGTGTGGTGTTAGAAAATTTCATTGCTCAAATTCATTGCACTTAGGATCATACTAGAGAGTCACCTTTGCATTTATACTTAGAGTCCTAGGTTTTGTGCCCCTTAGCCTACCCTACATCAAAAGGTCTAACCAAAACCCCCAAAATTGAAAGAGAAAAAACGGGGAAAACTCACCGGATTTCCAAAACTAAACCAAAATACATCCATAACCAGAGGGCTGCATAGTAATTACTTCACACTATGAATTGGAGAAATTCCATCATCATCTCTCAAGATTTGAACGAGAACACCAAATCCCTGGAGAACATTACCATGACTAAGCAAAATAGGAGCGGGACATCTGCACAAGCTTGCACCAAAGCACTCTAAGCGATCCCAACATCACACGACGAAGTTGCTTCGTCTTCCGGATAGAAAAGTGGGAAGAAACGTCAGTGAAGGAGCTCCAAACGAAGAGGAAGATGCCAGAAAGAGCTCCACCGACTCCAAGCTAAACATTCTTTGTCAGATCTAGAAAGAAAATGAAGAAAATAAATGGAAAGAGCAACAGATCTCCTCCTCTTTCCCACGTCTTTCCCTCCTCTCATATCCCAATTCAAAGGACAAATGAGAGGAGAAAATAAGGAAAATTGAGAGATAATATAGGAAATACATCAGGCTCAAAGACACCTACACATGGTGTGGAACTAAAAATGAAATACAATTATACATTTGTTCTTAACATTTATGAAGCAAAGTCGTGGTTTATTACCACTATACCTCTTGGGTACTCTTAGTTAAATTAGAAAGAAAAACTAATAAACTAGAAAAGAAAAGACATTCAAGTGCCAAAATATAAACTCTCACAGCTAAAAAGTAGCACTTAAAACAATATTCACTTGGCTAAAATTTTAAGGTTAGGAAATGCACAGTCAAAAGGTTGAAGTGTTAGTTTTAGCATACTATGTTCAGACTTATATAAGACATCTAAGTTTCCAGAAAGTGTATATTAACAATTATTCTCAAATGTGTGTTTTAGGATGGGAGGGGTGGGAATAAAAAGAACAGTAAAACAAAAGAGCACCACTGCATTCACAAACCATAACTAATTCACCTGTGCTAAGGGGTTTGCTTGCGGACCTCTAGAATGAAATCCGGAGAACAAAGATGGACCAGAATCAAACTTGTAACCCTTAAATTCAAATGAATGTGCAGCACCACCAGGTACATCATGACTTTCCAACACAATAACATCCTGACTGTATTTAGCTAAAAGTCCAGCACAGCATAACCCACCAATACCACTACCAATTACCACCACATCTGCTTCTAATTTCCCTGGACATACATCATGGTTAAGCAAAGAGATGTTTGCTGGAAGTGAAATAGAAGCATAATTTTGATTTTTTAAAGATTTATATAGAAAAATTAGCAGGCAACTAACTACTAAAGGCTCCATCATTCACCATCCCATAACAAGCATACTTACGAATATGAAGCGAGACTACTTACTGTATTACCACGTGACACGGGACGGTTAAAGTGATGTGTATAATGAACCAAGTAAAGATTATTTACTGTATTTCTCTAAGTTGAAATTCTACTTGAGGTTGGTTGTTAGCATATTATTTATAAATCTCTAATTGAAAGTAAGCCATCAGAGCATAATACATCAATAAAGTTATAAGATTTTAATCTATCAAAAAATACCAAATATAATAAGATATGAGAACTGAAAAATTAAATTATGATTTGATTTAAAATAGTGAAATAAGAAAGATATATGTAAATCACATAGGATGTTTTATCCTTGAGATCAATGAGTGATTACAAGGGTGTGAAACAACAAACATGTAAAAGACGTAAATCCTGCAAATCACAAGACAATTAGACGTGAACATTACGAGCAAACATTTGCAATAACTGAGAATAAATGCATGATTCAATAACAAGAAAATCACAACCATAAAACGAACTCGCAATGAATAGAGAACTTCGGGATAGCTGGCTTGGAGGATGTAAAAAAAAAGTGACTAATGGAAAGAGAAGCGGAGATGGAGTGAATTTGAATTTTTGTAGAAGAGTTGAAGGGATGGACGGAAGTTTCAGTGGACTGTTGTGGTTGTGAGGTGCTTTACGGCCTTGAGAGAGGTAGGTAGGGAAATAGACTGTAAGAGGCCCCTAAATCCTATTTATAGGCTAAGATCCCACTATGAACAACAATGATTGGTCAATATAATAAATTATGCATAAATAAAATACACAAGAATACATAAAATATCTCATTGCCGCTTTGAACGTAACTATGGGCTCAGATCGTCCATATGACGATCCTAACTCCCCATGTGAGTGTAAACTCAGAAGGGTTCCTATAAGATCAACAGGCCTGTGAGTTGTGATACACGTCAAGTCCCCCGGATTTGAGAGCATTCATCTCCGTTGATTTAAGATGGTCAGACTCCCTACAAAGCATAGAAGAAAGTAAGTCGAGCTCTTCCCACACCATCCAAGTATCGTCAATGGCTAATTGTCCCCTCCAATGACCCAGGTATTGTACCGTGGAGCCGTCTGGTGTCATTAAAATGTCATGACACAATGTCTGTTATGCCCTCGGTGGAAGGATATATGCTCTCAGATGCTGAAAGAGAACGGGTACTAAAGT
The DNA here is from genome assembly GCA_039513925.1 of Platanthera zijinensis. Lineage (NCBI taxonomy): Eukaryota > Viridiplantae > Streptophyta > Magnoliopsida > Asparagales > Orchidaceae > Platanthera > Platanthera zijinensis. Next base: position 2,413,074 of record CM077083.1, read on the forward strand.
AGGAACCGATGAGTTTGTTAATAATTGGGTAGTGGGCTGAAGCTGGAGCTGAATAGGAGTGTCCGGTATAGATGGTGGCAGATACTCATAGGATTCATAATATGGAGTCAAATTCTCAATATTGAATACAAGAACTCTCATACTCTTAGATATATTTAGTTTGTAAGCATTTAACCCAATTTCTCATACTATCACGTAGGGGCTCATTCACCTGACATTTATTTTTTTGTACGTTCCCTGAGGGAACTTCTCACCTCTAATTTTAATCATCACTTGCTTGCCTTCTCTAAAACTATCTTCTCTCATGTGAATGTCTACGTAAGCTTTATAATTTTCAACATATTGTGTTCTTACATCGGATAAGTCATGAAGTTCATGTAGTTCATACAGTTTATACGAAGAATGGAAGCATATAATAAATTTGAAGCATTCAACGCAAGCGAGTCATGTAATATATGTAAATGATCATGCAACCAATGTGAATGATGAACAACCGATATGACTAACTCTTTTACAGTGAGACCTTATGGTGCTATACGAAACTCCACACAGGAGAGCATGTTAAGGAGGCTCGGTTGGTGGCGCATAGAAAATTTCATCGTGACTGTGATGATCATTCAAATAATTACATGTGACATCAACATTTAAATATGATGGTGTATAGTATGTCAAATGTCTCCCAAAGTGATGATAATGAAAGCCTATGACCTCGAGCCACTGAGAGCACTCTCAACCATGAATGACTCACTAATGATGGGTATTCCCCTAGTGAGTGGTGGCTTTTTAAAACACTCTCTAGGTGGAGTATAGAAATACCCTCGTCGGGTGTGCGACGAAAACATATATACTTACATGAGGTATATGCACTAAAGTGTGAGTCGATGATATACTAGATGTCTCTCAAATGATGTGACTTTTCAGGGAACACAAAAAACGTTTGTAAGAAAGTTCGTTGAAAAGCAATGATCACTTCAAAGAATGCTAAATACATCAATACTAGGATAACACTTTAGGATATATTGAATGTCTCCATGTGAGGACAACTTATCAAGTGGCTCATCAGGAGGGATATAGTAAAATTCATGGTAAATGTGATTAGTACCGGTATAGGTTCCTGAAATATTATGAGTGCCCTCAAGCATTAAAGGGACAATCACTATGTATGCAACACTAGGCTCAAGATCCTCAAAAGTGGGGTAATTCGCTAAATGAGTACCGTCAATAGCGGTAGTGTTCTTAGAGGATGGAAAGGTTGTACCACTAGAGGATCATTATATCGCTCGTACTCACTCTTTATAGTAGTCATAAGGTCTGACTCAAGTGGCAGACCACTCATTGTACACTGAGCCTCATGGGGTAAGATAACTCGATATCAGGTCTCCCATCTTTTATGTCTATGAATACACGAGTAGGCACGGTGGAGGCCTCGGACTAGGGATAAATCCTCGTGAAGTGTCAGTCGGGTGTGAATATACTTGACTAACTCTAGCAGATTACAAGGATTGCTCGTAATGGCAGCGATCTAAAATGTTTGCTCGATAGAGTCTAAGCAATGATGAGTTAAGTCAATAAAATTTCAGATCGTAGCAAGGAAGGAAATCAGAAAGTGTTCATGACGGGAACCTCTTGGATAATGCTCCACACTACCAATTCATCAGAGCTAGCACAATATTCGACAAAGACATAGATCTTTGTTATCAAGAAAACAGTTGCCCGGGGAGAAGGCTCTTATAAGAAGCTGAAAGATACTTCTAGCATAATTTTTGCTTCATATAAGCCCAAGTAGTAATGTGGAGAAGATGGTTGCGCTTAAATGACACTCTAACCTACTTTGGTATGCTCTAGCATGATCAAGGAGTCTTTAGTCTTCATGAATCTAACCTGGTGCTCACGAAATATCATGTATTTATCCATGTAGTATTTCATATCAACGAGACAATAACTAAAATATTTGAGACTCAGTAAGTCATCAAAAGTTGGGGTAGCTCTCTAAAATCAATACCTAAGATCCCCTTTGTATGATATTGTCTTTGATGTGACTCCTGACAGACATCATAATGAGATTAGTCATCTATACCATAGTCGAATCGTGATGAGATATCAACAAAACCTATGTGAAAGAGTACATAGGGATGATCTGTATATTAACATGAAGATCTCTTGTAAAAAGCTCTTTGGGGTCGAGTATAATTAGGCAATGAATCCTCTAATTAATGAGAGGAGTGATGTCTACCTGGATGATAAGCAACCTGACACAACCACAACATGTTAGACGACTACTATGATATACCGTGAATAATCGATAGTCTCATGTATTCTAAACTAAGCCCGAACCTAGAGATCTGATACAAAACTACCGTAGAATGAATGTAAAGAGTTGATGTAATTGTGCACTATAAGAGCACTAATGATTTAATTTTAGTATGGTGATGTCAGGAATTCAAAATGAAGTGATATGCATGCGTTAATCCAACATTTAATTGCAATAAATTATGAAATTAATAGAAGAATTCTCAAGAATGCACGGTGAGATTAGGCGTTAGAAACACAAGCAAGTTACAATTAAAATTAAAGTGTGCTTCAAATAAATGTTCAGGGAATATGCCTTTAAGTAAAGTAAAAAAAATTAAATTAACTTGCACAAATTTAGATCACAAACAATATATTTTCCAACAAGTATTCATGTTAGAACTAATTCAATATTCATGTGTTATTTTTCCCTCATGTATTACCCTCTATATATATAGAGGGCTTTTATTTTTCAAGGGAATGAAAGTATTGGTTATGGTTTGACATGGTATCAGAGCAGATCCCTATAACGCCCTAGCCGCTCGCTCGACTCTCCCCTCCGCTCGATCCCGCGGCCAAGCAACCCGGTCGTTGACCTCCCATCTCCCTTCTCTCCCTCCACCTCCCTTATCTCCTCGTAACCCCGCTTCCCTCCGACACCCTCGAGCGCGGCGTAGTCCGCCGATCGGCGAACGGGCCGATCTGTGCACGGGCCGATCGGCGCCCCAGATGGCCACTCCTCCGGCAACCGTCTGATGTGTCCCATTTTCCTCAAAAAAGTTTTGTTTTTCCTTCCTCTACCTCCTACTAGGGGGGATCATTTAATCGCTCCACTAGATTTCCCTATATCGTTGATCTAGGGATCTTCCACTTCCTTTGCTTTCTCTCATGAAAAGGGCTCTTCCTCCTCCTTCAAGCCATCTTTGACATCAGCTCTCAAGGATCTATTGCTCTAGGAACCCAGACAGTCCTATTGGTGGTGTTTGCCATATTTTCCGACATCGCCCCATTTCCGGCGATCTTCTGGAGACTGTTTTTTTGGCCTAATCAGAAATTTTTCGACGATTCTTTGTTCTCTTATTTCATTATGTCTGACGTGGTTGATTCTCATGACGTCTCACAACCCGCTGGATCTACCTGGGTTGGGCTTGATCATACGACATCTCAGATTACCACGATCCATCTTGATACAACAAATTACCTATCATGGTCTCGATCTATTGTCTTGTCCCTTAAGAATCGTCGTTTGTTTGGCTATGTTGACAGGACTTTATGGAGCCAGAGAAGACTACATCTATGTGGGCTCAATGGGAATTAGAGAATTCTTTGGTTATGTCATGGTTGATTAATTCCATGCAAGACGCTATTGCACGAAATTACTTATTCATGGATACCGCTACGAATATTTGAAGTCGTGTTGAATCTGCCTATTCTCGGAAAGGCAACACAGTTCAGATCTTTCAGCTACGAAGGAAGATTTTTCTCATTCGACGGGGTGATCGACCACCGTTTGTCTATTACTTGGAGTTCACTCAACTATATCAGGAGTATGACCATTTTACCTCCCCCGACTTTGTCTGCACTGTTGATGCTCTCCTTGTTCGTGCTCATGAAGATCGGAATAGGGTGTTTGAGCTTCTACATGTTTACACCGGACTTTGATTAGATTATTGTCCAGATCCTTGGCTGCATTCCAGTCCCTTCGTTGTCAGAGACCTATAGTATTGTCCAGAAGGGAATAGACTGTCGTCAGTCTTGAAGTTCAGAGGTTCTTTCTAGTGGTTCTGCTCTTGCAGTTTCTCATTCTGGAGGCACCACTCCTCGGGACTTTAAGCTCAGACCCTTGCAGAAAGACCATTTGATATGTGATTATTGTGATCGGAGTAGACATACTCGCGACACTTGCTTCAAATTGGATGGGCTCCCTCCATCGAGAGGTAGCATGGTTCCTCGTAGGGGCCATGGTGGACGTGGTCGTGGCTGCTCCAATTTCGGCTCTTCTCGCTCTGCTCACCTGACCGAGTTCATTGATGATAGTACCTCAAATGGTCAGATCTCAGAGCCTCTGTCTCTACCTGGAGCCTTTTCTACTAATGAGATGATGACTCTCTATCCCATGATGCAGGGGTTATCCTCAGAGACCGCTTCTGATGGCAACGGCCATCATGACGGCCTAGTTGGTGTTAAAGATGACGACGAGGGCGCACTTGATGTTCATGATGATCACGGAATGTTGGCGGAAGATGGAGACAATGACCCACCGGTCAAGGACTTGCGACGCCGCAGCGGCCATGGCTACAATCTTCGCCAACGCAAAAGGAATTAAATTTAGTATTAATTTTAATTTGATAAGTTGATGGACTCATTTATTTATTTTATCTTTTATTTCATGTTGGTGTGCGTTTATCATTTATTGGGCTGCTAATAGCCTTTTGTGTTGTAAGCCTTATAAAAGGCATGGACCATGTATTTTTTCATTTAGAATTGGAATGAAATAAACTTGTGTTGCCCTTAACCTAATTCCCCTCTCCTCTCCCTCTCAAAACCGCCGCCTCCTCTCTTGCTCCCTCATCCCAAAATTCGGCCCCTCCTCTCTACTTCTCCTCTTCCTCTTGGCCGCCCCCCTTGTTTCCTCCCCCATCCTTTTCTTATCTCTGATTCTACATCTCCATCGGCGAGATTTCAACCATCGAAGTTCGGCCGCCTTCAATCTTGAAGGCCAAGTGCAAGGAAGATGGTGCCCGATGGTGAACCTCCCCGGCGAGAAGCGGAGAAGACGAACGAGTTCTTCATCCTTGGTGCATCTCCCGCCGCATCCAAGGAAAGCGATCGTTTTTTTCGTGTGGATCCCAAACATCTCGGATCTACTGTTTCCGAGCGGGGTAACGAAACCATCTACTCAAGTTTTCTTTCCTAGATAGTTCTTGTGGTGGACGAAATTTTGCGTGATTTTTGAATCGTTGATTTCTTCGCGGTGCCTCTTAAATAGTTTGTAATTTTTCGTTGGGTTTTCCGTAGACTCCGAGAGGATTGGCGATCCTCGCTATTTTCTTTAGTTGGGATAGATCCGACCATTTTCTCGAATCGTGATTTTTCTTTGGTGGATCTATTTTGGTACAACTCCAAGCACGCCCGGGATCAATATTATCTCTTTTAACCGGAAAGGATTTTGGCATATAGCCATTCTCTGTTCCAAACGCGGATCGGCTACCCGTATGTTAGTGCGATCGATAAATAGAATCATTGTTATGGCTGCGTTCCGTTAGCGTGCGATTAGAAGAGCGTTACGCGTTGCGAGAGTCGTTGTCACGCCATCCGTGTAGTATCCTTCGGGACGGATCCTACATCAATTTGGTATCAGAGGGAGGTTGTGTTGGTTTCCCAATAGACATAATCCTTTGCTCTTTCCGTAGTAGGATTTGCGACTCTCACTAGGTTGCGCACAGCCCGTCAAAATCCAAAACAAAATCTGACATTTTGCTGAATTTGGTCTGCAATTAGTAAAAACAAAAAAACAATTCAGAAAATTAAAAATATATATATATATTCTGGAATTTCTTCATATTTTTCTAAGCATAAAAGTCAAAAAAAGTTTTTTTGTTTGCTCAACGGATTAGTGTCAAAAAATTCTAACATTATAAAATTAATCTGGTCAAACCCTCCTAAGTAACCGTTGTTCATGCGCACAAGGCGTGGTACTGAATCTTCCCCCTCTACTTCACATATGGCTAACCACCATGATGATGACCACACTCCGGCCACCATCGCGGAGCTTCGGGAAGAATTCAACACTAGATTTGATGCACTGACGCAATTAATACAAGGGTTGGCTATCAATCAAGCGGTGCCCCGTAATCCCGCTGCTGGGATACACAGGTCGGGTCCTCAACCCCGGGCCGCTCACCAACGCGATGATAGGCACAACCAATATCACGAACAGGATGATGAGCACACGCCTAGGATCCCTTATGAGTTCGACTTAGCTAGAGCCGTTAAGATTGATCCACCCTCATACGATGGTATGGGTGAACCCCAAGCATTTCTAGATTGGGTCATGGAGATCGAGTGTTACTTTGAGTGGCGTAACTTGACGGACGGCGAGAAGGTGCGGGTTGCACGAATGAAGCTTATGGGTAGGGCCAAAACGTTCTGGTTAAATGAAGAGCGACGATTAGGTACCACGAATGGATTACCCCCAATTGGGTGGAATGCCATGAAAGCACTTCTGCATGACCAGTATGTCCCCGCGTATCACCGAACTCAAATGTTCGATGAATTAGCCACCCTTCGCCAGGGGAGCAATTCGGTAGCGGAGTACATGGGACTCCTTAAGGATATGATGGTACGTTGCGAGGTTAGAGAAATGCCTGAAGTTACGCTTTCCCGTTTCCGTAAGGGACTTAACCCGGACATCCAAGGCAAGCTATTGTGTTATGGTCACACGGACCTTAACACGACTTTCAATGCCGCGTTGGATATCGAAAAACATAACGCCTACAAGACCAAGGGACGAACTTTTCAGAAAGGAAAGTCTATCTTAGGTGCCCCACCCACGTCCTCCATGCGGGACAAAGGAAAATTCCAATCGACTGATTCAAGCTCCATAGTAATTACTGCCAGGAACAACAAAAATCCCAATGGCGAGAGAGTCCCGATAGGAAGAATTAATAAGACTAATGCCTCGTGTTATTCGTGCGGGATCCAAGGGCACTACGCTAGTGAGTGTCCCACTAGGAGTAAACCACTGGCACTATTAGACTCCACGACTGAGCCTGCAGAGCTCGTCTATGAAGCTGGGGATGAAACGGATGCTGAGCCAAGTGATATAGAAGATGATTCTTTCATGATGGTTATGAGGTGTATTTTGGCCACACCGCGTGTTTCGGATGAATATAATAGAACGAATATTTTCTCATTAAATTTTAAAAGCGGTGAAAAGTGATGCAAATTAATAATAGATAGCGGAAGTTGCATGAATGTCATATCCGAAAATGCTGTCACTCGTATGCACTTAGTCCCCGAGCAGCACCCACGTCCGTACAAAATAGCATGGGTAAATAAAACGTCTATCGCGGTCTCTAAGCGGTGTCTAGTTCCACTTACGGTGAAGAGTTATATCGATAATGTGTGGTGCGACGTCATTCCCATGGATGTTTGTCACGTACTACTAGGGCGCCTGTGGCTCTATGATTATGACGTGACCCATTTTGGACGAGCCAACACATACGAGTTCAAATTCAACGGTAAGACCATCATTTTTAAACCATCCCCGCCTAAGGACCCGTCGAGTGCCTCCAAAGACACAATTGTGCCTGTGGAAAAGAAAACTATTAGCTTAATAAGCAAGAAAGAATTAGAGCGCGAGACCTTTCTGGATGGCGTCATCTATGCGCTAGTATGCCTACAAGCTAAGGAAGACTCACTATCTTTAGAGAGTTTGCCGATATCTCTGTGGACGTTATTGGAAGAATATAAGGACGTCTATCCGCTAGATTTGCCATCTAAGTTGCCACCCATGAGGGATATTCAACACGAAATTGATTTCGTCCCCGACTCCTCTTTGCCTAATCTTCCCCATTACCAGCTCAATCCTTCCGCTCATGACGAACTACAAACCTTGATTTCAGATTTGCTGGCAAAGGGATTTATTCGCCACAGTAAGAGCCCGTGTGCAGTTCCTGCCCTTTGGGTCCCAAAGAAAGATAAATCTTGGAGATTATGTGTAGACTATCGGGCTATAAATAAAATCACTGTCAAGTATAGGTTTCTCATTCCCCGTTTGGACGACTTGTTAGATATGTTATCCGGAGCCACCATATTCTCTAAATTGGATCTTAAGAGTGGCTACCATCAAATTAGGATACGAGAAGGGGACGAATGGAAAACGGCCTTTAAGTCTAAGGATGGACTCTATGAGTGGTTAGTGCTTGGAGAGGGGCGTACCAACGGACCAAGTACGTTTTCACGATTAATGACCCAAGTATTTAAACCATATATGGGCAAATTTGTAGTGGTCTATTTCGATGATATCTTGGTATTTAGCCTCTCGCAGAGAGAACATGAGACTCATCTACGGACCATCCTTACAACACTGCGCCAAGAAAAATTATTTATTAATCTTAAGAAGTGCGTGTTTGGTGTGAATTCCGTAGAATTCCTAGGTTACATAGTGAGTTCTGAAGGTATTCATGTTGACCCAAAAAAGGTCCAAGTAATTAAAGAATGGCCAGAACCTAAAAATATTCGGGAAGTTAGAAGTTTCCACGGATTGGCCACGTTTTATCGAAGATTCATTCGAAACTTTAGCAGTATAATGGCACCGATTACCGAATGCATGAAAAAAGGCGATTTTATTTGGACGAGTGCGGCCACTAATGCGTTTCAAACGATCAAGGAACGGATGTCCGAAGCCCCACTACTCCGCCTACCGGATTTTAATAGGGTGTTTGAGTTATCATGTGATGCATCGGGGATAGATATCGGAGGTGTTTTAAGCCAGGACGGACATCTGCTAGGGTATTTTAGCGAAAAACTAGTCGGTCCAAAATTAAATTATTCCAATTATGACCGCGAGTTCTATGCCGTAATACGTTGTCTCCAACATTGGCGACATTATTTAATTTCAAAAGAATTCGTAGTCTTATCCGACCATGAGGCCCTAAAATTCGTTAACTCACAAAGTAAAATCAGTCCTCGACACGCAAAATGGGTTTCCTACCTTCAGGAGTACACTTTTGTTATCAAACACCTTAAGGGTACGTTAAATCGCATGGCGGACGCTCATAGTCGGGTCTCCCTATTACTATCTACCATGGAAGTAAAGGTCATAGGATTTGAGAGAATTAAAGATGAGTATGCACAATGCCCGGATTTCAAGGATATTTACTTCGCCGCTCAGGACCACTCTCCGACCACTATATCAGCATTCTACCTTCGTGATGGGTATTTATTCAAGCATTTGCAGTTATGTATTCCCCGTTCGTCATTACGACATTTTATTATTTGGGAGTTACATAGTGGCGGATTAGGAGGACATTTCGGTCGAGATAAAACTATCGCACTGGTAGAGGATAAATTCTTTTGGCCGGGCCTCAAACCTATGGTCAATAAAATAGTAGGAAGTTGCCGCGTCTGTCAACTAGCAAAAAGTAACAAGACCAACGCGGGTCTGTACACACCCCTTCCGATCCCGTCGGTACCATGGGTGGACGTTAGCATGGATTTCATATTGGGCCTCCCTTTGACCTTTAGGCGACATGATTCTATTTTGGTCGTTGTGGACCGTTTCTCCAAGATGTCCTATTTTATTGCGTGTCATAACACTAACGATGCTTCGCACGTCGCTAAATTATATTTCAAAGAGGTCGTGGCACACCGGGGCGTCCCCAAGACGATAGTGAGTGATAGGGACATTAAATTTACTAGTTATTTTTGGAAAACACTTTGGAAGTTGTTAGGTACAAAACTTATGTTTTCGTCGGCCTATCATCCTCAGACGGATGGGCAAACGGAAGTAGTTAACCGTAGTTTGGGAGGGTTACTGCGTTGTTTAGTGGGTGATCATAAGGGTACGTGGGACCTTATTCTTCCGCATGCTCAACTAGCGTACAACAATTCTAAGAATCGGTCCACCGGATTATCTCCGAATGAGATAGTGCATGGATACAAGGCGTCTGTGCCTCTTGACTTGGTTCCGTTACCTCCATCTTTTAAATCCAGTCAATTCGCACAGGACTTCGCCTCGCACGTTCACTCTCTCCATGAGCACATTGGCAAGACGTTAGCTAAGCAATATAATATTTATCAATCGAATGCTAATGTATATAGGCGAGCAGTCCCCTTGAATGTTGGTGATTTGGTAATGGTTCGACTTATCCCTGAACGGATGCCTTCGGGCACCATAAAGAAATTAGCGAATAAGAGAGCGGGTCCTTTTCGAGTTTTACAGAAACTAGGCGAAAATGCATATTTATTAAAGTTGCCCGCTGATTGGGGAATTTCTCCTGTCTTTAACGTTTCAGATTTAACGTTTTATGTCGCTCCACCACCTGAACTTTCTGTCTCTCCGTTTAATATTTCCACTATATCGTCTAATGGGGTGGGGGTGAGAATGTTTCTGGATCGCTCTCTCCTTTGGATTCTCCGGGAGGTACGTTGCCTACTGATAATGCAACTTGTTTTTCTTCTTTGCCTAACGCATTTCCAAGGTTCCCCCGAACCGATTTCTTGCCTGACAGGATTTTACAGGATGCGGTGTTTCCCACTCCCGACGGTGACATTCACAGGTTTTTGATTCGATGGCGTGGTCGTCCTGCTTCGGACGACTCTTGGCTCTCTGCTGCACAGGTGGATCTTTTAGATGTGGATCTCTTGCGCCGTTACCTTCCCGCCCACTCATCGGTGATGAGCCATTTCGAGCGGGGGAGGATTGATGGCGACGGCCATCATGACGGCCTAGTTGGTGTTAAAGATGACGACGAGGGCGCACTTGATGTTCATGATGATCACGGGATGTTGGCGGAAGATGGAGACAATGACCCACCGGTCAAGGACTTGCGACGCCGCAGCGGCCATGGCTACAATCTTCGCCAACGCAAAAGGAATTAAATTTAGTATTAATTTTAATTTGATAAGTTGATGGACTCATTTATTTATTTTATCTTTTATTTCATGTTGGTGTACGTTTATCATTTATTGGGCTGCTAATAGCCTTTTGTGTTGTAAGCCTTATAAAAGGCATGGACCATGTATTTTTTCATTTAGAATTGGAATGAAATAAACTTGTGTTGCCCTAACCTAATTCCCCTCTCCCTCTCCCTCTCAAAACCGCCGCCTCCTCTCTTGCTCCCTCATCCCAAAATTCAGCCCCTCCTCTCTACTTCTTCTCTTCCTCTTGGCCGCCGCCCTTGTTTCCTCCCCCATCCTTTTCTTATCTCCGATTCTACATCTCCTTCGGCGAGATTTCATCCATCGAAGTTCGGCCGCCTTCAATCTTGAAGGCCAAGTGCAAGGAAGACGGTGCCCGACGGTGAATCTCCCCGGCGAGAAGCGGAGAAGACGAACGAGTTCTTCATCCTTGGTGCATCTCCCGCCGCGTCCAAGGAAAGCGATCGTTTTTTTCGTGTGGATCCCAAACATCTCGGATCTACTGTTTCCGAGCGGGGTAACGAAACCATCTACTCAAGAGTTTTCTTTCCTAGATAGTTCTTGTGGTGGACGAAATTTTGCGTGATTTTTGAATCGTTGATTTCTTCGCGGTGCCTCTTAAATAGTTTGTAATTTTTCGTTGGGTTTTCCGTAGACTCCGAGAGGATTGGCGATCCTCGCTATTTTCTTTAGTTGGGATAGATCCGACCATTTTCTCGAATCGTGATTTTTCTTTGGTGGATCTATTTTGGTACAACTCCAAGCTCGCCCGGGATCAATATTATCCCTTTTAGCCGGAAAGGATTTTGGCCTATAGCCATTCTCTGTTCCAAACGCGGATCGGCTACCCGTATGTTTGTGTGATCGATAAATAGAATCATTGTTATGGCTGCGTTCCGTTAGTGTGCGATTAGAAGAGCGTTACGCGTTGCGAGAGTCGTTGTCACGCCGTCCGTGTAGTATCCTTCGGGACGGATCCTACATCAGCTTCTGGTTCATCCTCGTCCTTTGCTCATTCAGGTACTCCAAGTGCTCACTTCGTTGTTGTACCTCCTGTCACTCATTGGATCATTGATTCTGGAGACACAAATCATATAACTGGGTCATCGTCGGGTTTTGTTTTCTATTCACCATTGTCTGGCAGAGATAAGGTAAGCATTGATGATGGAACCCTTTCCTCTATTGCAGAAAAAGGCTCTATCAGTTGCTCTTCTCTTACCTTGGCTTCTGCCCTTCACGTCCCTTCTTTTACTCGCAACATCTTATCTGTTAGTCATATTACAAACTCCATGAACAGCTCCATCACTTTATTTCTTTCTTACTGTGTCTTTCAGAACCTGCAGACTAAGAAGTTGATTGGATCTGGTGAGAGATGCGTGATGGATTGTATGTGTTTGATGTTGTTGTTTCTCAGGCCTTTCATGTTCATCAGCTTGCACAGTTGGCTACCTGGCATCGTTGTTTAAGTCATCCCTCTATTTCAATTATGCAGACGTTATTTCCCAGTTTTTCATCTTCTGTTTTAAAAACTTTTATGTGTGATGTTTGTGAACTTGCTAAACTTAAGCGTATCTCTTTCAATCACATGTCTAAGCCTGTTGTACCATTTCATACTATTCATAGCGATGTATGGGGGTCCTTGCCATGTTGCTTCGATTTCTGGTTATCATTGATTTGTTACTTTCATTGATTGTTTTTCTCGCACAACGTGGGTTTATGTGATGCGTAGTAAAAGTGAAATTTTCCTTTTTTTTTCAAAAAATTCATAAAATGATTTCTACTCGATTTGGTGTCATCATTAAAATTCTTTGTAGTGATAATGGTCGTGAATATATGAATGCCAAATTTAAAAACTATTTGAGGGATCACGATATCGTTCATCAAACCACTTGTGTACATTCTCCTGCACAAAATGGTGTTATTGAACGAAAAAATCGTCATCTTCTTGAAGTGACACGATGCTTGTTATTTACGATGTCCCTTCCAAAATACTATTTGGGTGATGTTCTTCTTACTACGGCTTACCTCATCAATCGTATGTCGTCCCGTCATTTGGACAATCACACTGCTCTTCATACCCTCGGTATCCCTCCTACTACTCTTATACCCCGTGTGTTTGGATGTTTATGTTTTGTTCATATTCATAACATTACTCTAATAAAACTTGATCCTCGTGTCATTCGTTGTGTGTTCATTGGTTATTCCCCTACACAGAAATGGTACAAATGTTATCATCCTCCAAGAAGGAAAATATTTGTTTACATTGATGTTACTTTTCATGAAAGTACCTCATATTATGAGTACTCACTTCAGGGAGAGTCTTCATACTTATAAGTGAGTGCTCTTACTCTTCGTCTTCATATTCCTCCTCCATACGTTATCACTCAGGGGGAGAGTACGGATATTCCCAAAAATATTCCCAAAGAAAAGGAGTTGCAAGTGTACACTCGGAGAAGCAAAAGATCAAACACTCAATCACATCCCATAATACAAGAGCCGCCGCCGGATTTGTCTACAGCATCCCTGGAGTTACCTATTGCCCTCTAAAAAGGTATACGTTCATCCACTCAACATCTCTTCCCATAAAGGCTTCGTCGCTTCTTTTTCTTCTGTGTTTGTTCCCGGTGCATGGCAGTAGGCACTTGGTCACCCAAAATGGACAAAGGCGATGAAGGAAGAAATGCGGGCTCTAGAAAAGAACCAGACATGGTACCTGGTCGATCTCCATCCTGGCAAGAGGACAGTTGGTTGGCGGATTTTCATAGTTAAGCAGAACTCTAAAGGTATTATGGAGAGATTCAAGGCACGACTAGTGTCAAGAGGCTACACCCAAACACAAGGTTACCAAGAGACTTTTGCTCCCGTAGAAAAAATGAATACAATAAAGTCATATTATCTTGTGCCGCCTGTAAAGAGTGGGACCTTCAACAGCTAGATATAATGAATGTTTTCCTTCACGGCGAGTTGGAAGAGGAAGTCTATATGTCGATGCCTCCGGGTCTTTTCTCTATCGGCTCTGAAGGGAAAGTGCGTAAATTGAAGAAAGCTTTATATGGGTTAAAACAATCTCTGAGAGATTGGTTTGAGAGACCTCACAAAGTCATGATCTCATTAAGGTATACCCAAAATCACACCGATCACACTCTATTTATCAGAAGGAACAAGATGAAGGTGGCTCTCCTAATTGTATATGTTGATGATATGATTATTACAGGTGATGACATGGATGAGATTTGTGCCCTAAAACTCAAACTGGCTAGTGAATTTGAAGTGAAAGACTTTGGTAAGTTAAGATATTTTCTAGGGATTAAGGTAGCAAGATCAAAATATGGTATTCATATTTCACAGCGGAAGTATGTCCTCGATTTATTAAAACAGACAGGAATGAGTGGTTGCAAGCTTGTTGATACTCCTATTGAAGTAAACCACAAACTAGGACACGATGATGGGGAGTTAATGGAAAATATTTATGATTATCAGAAATTGGTAGGTAAACTGATTTATCTATCTCATGCAGTGGGAGTGGTAAGTCAATACTATTGGCGTATTTTTTGATTTATTGGCGTGTTTCTTTCTGGAATGATTTTAGTCCCGCATTGCGGGCTACCTTTTCTTGTATTCGGGTCTCATATTTATATCCCTTATTGTGAAAGAATAAATCAACTCTCTTATTTCTCAATTTGATTTGGTATCAAAGGGACCCGCCTCCTGATCCCTAACCCGATGTGAGGCTGCCGCGTCCAGCACCGCATCCTCAGACTCTTCCAGAGCCGTGCCTTCTGCCTCCAGCGCCGACCCATTTTTCTCCAGCGTCGTAGGGTCAATTCCCCCCCCCCCACCCGTTCTCTTTATTTTCCTCTCATGACCTAGATCTGTGATCTACGGTCTTCCACTTTTTGTGGGGGATGGGACTTCTTTCTTCTGTTTTAGGGTTTCTTGTCTCCTTAATTCTCCCATGGCTTTTCCATTTCTTTTGGGAGTTCTCTTGTTCTCATCTCATGGATTCCTCGCCTCTTGTTTTGAATGATGGCTTTGCTCGGCGCATCCCCACCACTCTTCTCAATGAAAAGAAATTTATCACTTGGTCCAACTCCGTGCGTGTCCATCATGCCAGACATGACAAGCTAGACTGGCTTGAACCGAATGGTGTTCCCCGTACTTCCGATGAAAAGGTTATCCGTCAATGGCGCACGAAAAATTTCAAGATTCTCGGGTGGCTTCAATGTTCCATGGAGCCCCGCATTTACGAGTAATTCATGCATTTTGATTCTGTGTCATCGCTTTGGGCTGTCTTGACCCGTACCTACAGTCACACATGCGTTGATACGCGGATTTACTGTCTTCCAAGAGCTTTTTACTGCTCGTCAGGGGGATCGTTCGGTGCACGAGTATGTTTCCATGACTCGAACCCGTGATCACACGGCAACACCTCTACCGATACGCCAAGGCTCCCCTTCCTACCGGGAAAGATTAGGTAATAAATTTAGATGAGTTTGGTTTTAATTCTAAAAATTTCAAGCAAGAGTTCATGTGGTTTTGTCAAGACCAACTTGCTGCTAAGAGGAAAATAAATATCCTTTTGCAGCAGAACTTATTTCTTACAACTAAAACCACAATCTGAAAGAGAAACTGAAAACAGTCAATCTTTCAAGTTCTAAAATAAAACAGTTAAAAGAAGAGAATCTCTTACTACAGAAGGGCCTTAATTGGACTCTCATGAAAAATATTTTAATGACATATGCATTAATAAAGGTAAAACAATTTGAGGATAGCTTAAATGGAAAAAGTCGGGAAATGAAATACATTTCAAATAATCTATCAATTAGATTTAAGCAATTAGGTTTAGGTAGTGATCCATCCATTAAAGACAATCCTAATGTTGTGCCTGCTTGGAAGAAGTCTGTTACTTCATTTCTGAGAAGGGAAAAAGTATCCCTACAAAAATTCAGAAGAATGTCCCTTCTTCATCAAGTCAAAAGCCAGGCAATCCTTCTAATAGTAATAAATCAGAGAATAGAAGTAGGTGAAACTAACTTTAGTTCAATTCTGTTACCATTTTCATTTTGTCTCTTTCAATTCCCTCAAATCAAATAGAACCCCAAAGGCCAAAGCCTTTATAATAGGTTGTGTAGCACACAAGTGGCAGGCGGGAATGTAACGGGTTGTATAGCGCAAAATTGGAAAGCATTTAGCGGCTATTTGTAATAAGAATGACTCTATAAAAGTCCATTTTTGTATTAGTTTAGAAAATGAATAAGTATGCTATGTTTTTACATTTTGTTTTCCTTAGATTAGGAATAGAAGCAGTTATAGGGATCAACTATAGCATTAGCACTGCCATTCTCCTCTTCCGGCACCGGCGACATCACCGATGATCTTGTAACAGGTCAAGACCATTACAGTCTCGTAGCCCCTTTTCATATATTTCGACAACATAATCTTCATAAGGTTTAAGCCTAGGTTGTTCATCTGTTTCAGAGTTTGAAAAGCTTCTCACTCATTATGTTGCTTGTCAGTAGAAATCATGTACTAAAATTGTATGAATTTGTGTCAATTCACTATGCATGTGAGTCTCGTAGCCCCTTTTCATATATTTCGACAGCATATCTTCATAAGGTTTAAGCCTAGGATGCTCATGAGTTTCAGAGTTTGAAAAGATTCTCACTCATTATGTTGCTTGCCGCTAGAAATCATGTTCTAAAATTTTACGAATTTGTGTTAATTCACTCTACATGTGAGTCTCACAACCCCTTTTCATATATTTCGACAGCATAATCTTCATAAGGTTTAAGCCTAGGATGCTCATCAGTTTCAGAGTTTGAAAAGCTTCTCCTCATTATGTTGTTTGCCGGTAGAAATCATGTTCTAAAATTTTACTAATTTGTGTTAATTCACTCTACATGTGAGTCTCATAGCCCTTTTTCATATATTTCGACAGCATAATCTTCATAAGGTTTAAGCCTAGGATGCTCATTAGTTTCAGAGTTTGAAAAGCTTCTCCTCATTATGTTGCTTGCCGGTAGAAATCATGTTCTAAAATTTTACTAATTTGTGTTAATTCACTCTACATGTGAGTCTCATAGCCCTTTTTCATATATTTCGACAGCATAATCTTCATAAGGTTTAAGCCTAGGATGCTCATTAGTTTCAGAGTTTGAAAAGCTTCTCCTCATTATGTTGCTTGCCGGTAGAAATCATGTTCTAAAATTTTACGAATATGTGTTAATTCACTCTACATGTGAG
This sequence comes from Platanthera zijinensis, assembly GCA_039513925.1. NCBI lineage: Eukaryota > Viridiplantae > Streptophyta > Magnoliopsida > Asparagales > Orchidaceae > Platanthera > Platanthera zijinensis. The sequence continues at coordinate 2,430,252 of CM077083.1, forward strand.
TCTCATAGCCCCTTTTCATATATTTCGACAGCATAATCTTCACAAGGTTTAAGCCTAGGATGCTCATCAGTTTCAGAGTTTAAAAAGCTTCTCACTCATTATGTTGCTTGCCGGTAGAAATCATGTACCAACATTGTATGAATTTGTGTTAATTCACCCCTTTTCATATATTTTGACAGCATAATCTTCATAAGGTTTAAGCCTAGGTTGCTCATCAGTTTCGGAGTTTGAAATGAAAAGCTTCTCACTCACTATGTTGCTTGCTGGTAGAAATCATGTTCTAAAAATTTATGAATTTGCATTAATTCACTCTACATGTGAAATTGAAATAGCCATTTGTTCAACAGATTCGTAGATACTTGTGATGTTTCAATTACATTCAATTTACACTCGATCAGATACAAGAACTAAACAGATTACGCTGAACCAGATGAACCCTAAGGTGTCTTGAGTGTGCGGAGATGAATTACCTGGAAACTGATTCTTGACGTCAGGCAGGGGGGAGGAACTTCTTAAAGGCTCCTGGACGCCAGCACTGTGCCCTAACGACGCCCTCTTTACGCTCCTAAAGTAGAAGCTGGAAGGCACCGGCGCGACGGGAAGGGAAGCCATGATCGCCTTTTCAGGGCTTACGGGAAGCCACATCGAGAGTGAATGTTTTGAGCTGAAAACAAAAAAAATAACATATATTTTAGGTAATTGTTAACCGCAACCTGTTATTGGTTAGTCGCATCTCAAAATCTTCTAATTTTTCGCATTTTTTCGAAATACGCCTTCTACATGCAATTTCAGGAATATTGTTCAACACGAAAGTTGTAGATCTCGACTTTAGTGTGAACACTTTTCCTGAAATTGCATGTACAAGACGTATTTCTCAAAGTCCAAAATCTGAGTATATTTCCAAAATACGCTTAGTACATGCATTTTTAGGAAAAGTGCTCAACACGAAAGTTGTAGATCTCGACGAGATCTACAACTTTCGTGTTGAGCACTTTTCCTAAAATTGCATGTACAAGACGTATTTTGAAAAGATGCAAAAAATTATGAGATTTTGAGATGCGACTAACCAATAACGGATTGCGGTTAACAATCGTCATATTTTATGATGAATGGTAATGTTCAATTTTGTTTTGGCGCCTCAAAAAAAAGTAATGCTAAATAGATGAATAATAGTAAAATAATGTTCAAATAAAGTTCATTATTTTTTATAAAAAAATACAATAATTGTAAAAAAAAATGAAAATGTTAATTTTGGAGTAAATATCAATACTTCAAATCTCTACCGTTTGCATCAATTTAGAAGGGCATAAATGACATTATTGTTGATAGGGACTCCTTGATATTATAGGAAATTTAGGTTGTGGATGGTCAAAACGTTCACCTTGTTTGGTGAAGAAAGTGGGGTTAGTCAAAGTCAACTTCATTAACACCATGACCATCAGAACTGCCCTGAACCATCGTGTGTGCCACGCACGGCTGGCTGCCACCGCACCGTGCGGCCCATTGGCCTCGCTCTCTGTGGACTAACGCCCGCCTTGGCGGCACCACTGTCGTCGTCGTGTAGCACAATGACCATGTGGCGGCCCTCGTCCACACAGCCACGTGCATTGTGCGCATAGCTGTGAGCCCCTTGGTCGGCCCCGTGTGGTTAAACGGTCGTGAGGCACTGCGATCAGCTGCCGGGTCGGCCGGCCCCAAGTCAGCCCCCAGCTGGCCCTAACCATCTGATCCCCCTTATGGGGGGAGTGGTCGACCGCCCGACCAGTCACCCACCGGACGGCATCGGTCGACCAGACCCTCACCGTCGGACGGCTCCCTCGTCGTCGTCGGCCGGTTCTCCTCTGATCGGCCCCTTGGTCACCGCCGAATCTCCATCATCTGATCGTCACGTAAACACTCGATTATTATGATGAGTGTGCACATAATAAATCCCCTGAAAATATGTGTCATAAAATATTAGAAATCAGTCTGCATATAACACATAAAATGGTTATGGAATTTGGATTACTGTGTAACCACCATAACCACCCCAAAAAAATTTAAATAGGACATCAGGGCCCTCCTTCCATTCCATCTTCTCCTCTCGTATTAGGCGAGCAAGCCAAGCACTAGAAGGAGAACACTAGGGTAGGCACGATGTGCTCGCCTACCCCAGTGTTTTATTCTTGTGCTTGTCCCTCTTAGAAGGGGCCCGGGCGAGTTCACTCTGCCAGGGGATACTCGCCAAATCTTGCGAGTACTTCCTCACCCCGAATTCACCAACTACTATGGGTGGTGGGAACCTCTAGTGGGGTGAAGGTGGAGGATAGCGTAATCAGAGGGTGTGATTGATTACCTGAAGGAGTGAGTTGAGAAATAGAATCTACTCGCCAACGAGTAGGCAAAGCGGACAGGGCGAGTCCACGTCCAGGCAGCCGAGGCGAGTCCCGGTATTCCTAGCCCGGATACTCAGCCAGGTTAGTGTGTATTCTTTTGGATGTTTGGGCACCAGCAGTCCGTTAGGGTTTGGGAATAAAATTCTCAAAAAGCAGAGGCCTCTATCCGCGGGGTAACTTGGGTTGTCAATAGTGTGAGCGGAAAGGCGAAGGTCGCTATCCGTAGATCAAAAATGAGGGTTTTGCCCTCAAGCCAATTTGCTTATATACAGGACCCCCAACCCCTCGGATCAGGTAGATGGCTTCCCCCATCAAAAGGCTTTAGACACTCTTTGTTTTTGCCTACTCTACGAGGGATTGGCTCAGCCCATGGAAGAGGGAGGATGTGACATCCAGCTTTCAAGTTAGTGGTGTGACCTCCTCATTGTAGCCTGAGTGATGCAGGCCCATGGTTTCGACGGATTAAACTACGCGTTCTTAGATTCGACAATTAGCAAATCAAACTAAGTTACGCGCAAACATTCACAAGACCAATACAAGAATATCCGGACTAAATAAGTGATTTTAAAACTAAGTCCAAAATAATCCCCAAAAATTAATTAATACGAGGGTTGCTTACCCGTTCCAATTTTCATGAGAATATTCGGATGATTTAGGCTTGAAAATTTAGATTTTAAATAAGCACAATATTCAATATAAATCAGGACCAAATACTAGCCTTCTGTTTCCACCAAAACTCACAATAGTTTAGAAAGAATCACACGAGAGATGGTATAGGAAATCGTTACCCAAAATCCCACGAGAATTCCGTCCATGAGATGGGTGGAGATGCGCACACGACGGTGGTTGATTCTATTCCCACGCAACTCCACGATTCCGCGCCGGATGATGAAAACGCAAGCCGTCTTCCTTCGCAAAACCCTAGAAGAGGGAGTTCCTTGAAAAGTCCAGTAATTATATAGGGAGAGAGAGAAAAGGTGATGAGAAAATAATTTTCTCAATATGATGGGGGGTGGCGGCTAGGGGAGAGATGTGGTGGCCGGCAGTTTTGTGGAAGGAGGCTGCTCGGGTTTTGGGAAAAAGGAGGAGGGTGGCCGGAAACGATCTTGGAGAAGGAGGAGGGAGGAGGAAAGAAGGCCGAGATAGAGAGGTGAAGGAGATGTGGTCGGCGGCCAAGAGAGGGGAGAAGAAAGAGGAGGCCGAAAATTGCCAAGAGGGGGGAAAAATTCACTTTGAATTTCTTAGGTTTTCTTTTTCATTCTTCACTATCCAAATCAACAACAAGCATGGCTTTATATAGCCTTACACCACTCAATCTCCACCATTCATAAAATAGGAAAACAATCTAACATATAATGCATACAATATGAATAAAATAAAACATGCATGAAATAAAAGATACTCTTGATGGTTATAAGCACCCATCATATTTGAAATGAAATAATAAAATAGGACATAATAATAAATGATGAAATAAAAATATTTAATTATAATTATTTAATTTATAATTATATATTTTATTTAAAATGGCAGCGGCAGACGTCGTGCAAAATATGTAGTGGCGTTGGCGAAGAACGTCGCGGCGTTGGCGAAGAAACGTCGTGGTAGACTCTCATCTTCAAGCTTGCGGCAACGACCGTCCCAATCCACGAACTTTCTATGTCGGGGATCAACGGCCGCATCAGCAACGTCGCCATCACTGAGGGTACATCAAGTAGACCTCTACCCAACATTAGTGAGAACCGGTTATGGGCTCAAAACACTCATTCTTTGGGATTGGACGGCGAAAGAAATAACCTAAACCACCACCTTAGTTCGAACTTCGTTGGACCGATATCCGGGTTCAAACATTTTTGGTGCGTTGTGCGTGGACTGGTGCATCGGGATGAAAATTTCACCTGATGGTCCTATATTTGAACATGACGAGCACAGGACTAGAGAGGGGAACTCACGTTCTCGTGGTGAGTTCATCACAAAGAGCAACTTTGTTGAATTCAAAAGTTGATGGAAGAAACGATAAGGGCCTTACTTGTGCCCCGCGCCGAGGCAAAAACCCTGACCCCGGTGGTGGCCGCCCCGCTAGGCGAGGCAGGTCCTAGAAGTAGGTCGGGAAAAGAAGAAGCCGTGGAGGAGGATCCGACCCTCCACGCGTGTGTACTCTTATCTGATTCGTCAGATGCTCGCTACTCGAAGAGGGAGTATAAGTGTGCTCGCCCTACTCTTAGGATCGCACTGGCAAACCCCTTTTGCGAGTTTGCGTTTACTGTGCCCATTCCCGAAGGGTTCACAGAGTCCGCGATGAATTTATACTCGGTAAAAGACAATCCTATTCAACACCTGTAGTGGTTTGAGGACATGGTCTCGATCAAGAACATGTCAGATGTCGATTTTTTGCCATCACGTTCAAAGAAAAAAGCAAGCAACTAGTTCCACCAGCTACCAACCAGATTAATATATAGCTTTGAGGATCTTCGCAGGGGGTTTCTGCTCCATTTTCCACTTCAAAAAAGAGGAAGAAGGGGCCAGAGGGGCTCTTTAACATCAGGCAATGACCTCAAGAGTTACTGGGATTGTATGTCGACCCGTTTCAGGAAGAAATTCTCGCGGTTCAAGAAGTGTCAGGGCACACCCTCATGCTGGCCTTCAACTTAGGTTTGCAGGTTATTTAAGATGGAGTTGACCCACGTCCCCGCGGTTTCGTTCGAGGACGTGATCGACCAGATAGGGTGTCATATAGAGGGTGAGACAACAAGTCGAGGATTTGTTACCAAGCTAGCCAAGTTGACTGAAGAGAAGGAGATGGAAGTGGAAGGAGGGGCCAAGGCAGAAGTTAAGATAAGATAGGAGAGGAGAAGGCAAGATGGAGGAAGGTCCCATAAGAATCAAGATCTGTGGGACCGAGAGAGGAGATTCCAAGCCCCATCCATCGGGCTGACATGGAGCCCGGTATGGGGAGGCTATCAGGGTAGGCCAAGGAGAAGGTTGTCCCCCCAAACGCCGAGCCATCTCATTTTACATTGACTGATTTGTGAGCTCGACTGCTCCTTAAGCTAAGACAGTTAAATTTAGACTGGCCTACCAAGAGTCTTGAGTTGACCACAACAATTATAGCTAAAAATGATAACAAAAATAGCAAACAAAGAGCATCATTTGTTTGTTTAGTGTGAAAAAGATCTAAATAAAGGCAAATTTTATTGCTCCAAAAAGATAATCATTATATAGGTATTCCCCCTTATTTATAGAAAATGGGAAAGATGAGAGAATACAACAAGCGATGTGGGATTAAATACAAGCTGCGCGGGCTGGCCAGGCTACACAGAATACATAAAAAACAACCCATGAATCCTTGCGGTGGCTAACACCAAGACCGCAAATGTGGCTTCCTCCAGACCGCTACGACTAACATCCAATCCGCTGCTGCGGATACCTCTAGACCACTGCGGTAACCATCCAGTTTGCTGTTGCGGCTACCTTCAGACCACTGCGGCTAACTTCCAGTTTGATGTGGTGGTTACCTCCAGACCGCAGTTACAGTTACCTCTAGACTGATGCGACTAACATCTAGTCTGCAGTTGCGGCTAATCACCAGACCGTTGTTGCGGCTAATGGCCAAACTGTTGTTACGGTTAATCACCAGACCACTGTTGCGGCTAATAGCCAGACCACTGCTGCGGTTAATTACCAGACCGCTCCTGTGACTATCCCTCAGACAGTCACTGCTGCTCCTGACCGCTAGCTGAGATTCACCATTAGACTGCTAAGCTAAACCATCAGTAGTTATAAAACCGTCTTGTCTCCTTATGCTCTAACATTTCCCCTCAAGTTGGAGCATATATATGTCTACCATGCCTAGCTTGCTACAAACCTCCCCAAAAGGAGTAACTGGCTTGGTGAAGAAATCAACTAGTTCTCTCTTTGAGGTAACAAACGGAGTGCATATTTGATTCTTCAAAATCTCCTCTCTAATGAGGTGATAATCAACCTCGATATACTTTGTACTCACATGAAAGACGAGATTCTTCGAAATATATATGGTCGCCTTATTTTCACAAAACATTGTCAGAGGATGACCATAAACCTCTCCAAAATCAAGCATAAGTGTTTGTAACCACTTCAGCTCGCAAGTAGTCAGAGTCATGCTCCTATACTCGGCTTCTGCACTTAACCCAGAGACAACAACTTGTTTCTTGCTCTTCCAGCTGATCAAATTTCCTCCAACAAAAGTATAGAACCCTGACGTAGACTTCATATCTTCCTTATCATTTGCATAGCTAGCATCAGAGTATGCCTCAACCTTAAAAAGGCAAATTTTCTGAAACAGAAGTTCTTTCCCTAGAGCACTTTTCACATACTCTAGAGTCTTCATTCCTGACTGAAGATGACACTCCTTAGGAGCTTGCATAAACTGGCTCACTCTTCCCACTACATAACAAATATCCGGTCTTGTGACTTTCAGATAAATGAGTTTTCTCACAAGCCGTCTGTACCTGGTGACATCTTCAAGAAAAGGTGAGTCCTTACTCCAACACTTATCATCTCCAACAGACATCAAAGACCGCGCAGGTTTAGCCCCAAGAAGACCTGTCTCTTTTAAGAGGTCCAAGACATACTTCTGTTGTGATAGAAAAATACACCCTGGTTTCCTGGATATTTCAATTCCCAAGAAATATTTCGGAGAGCCAATATCTTTAGTAATAAAATACTGAAGAAAATGCTTCTTTGTCATATTCACACCTTCTCTATCATCCACTATAAGAAAAATGACATCCACATAAACCACAAGGATAACAAGGCCAACAGATGTTTTGCGAATGAACAAAGAGCGATCTGCAGCACTTCGAGCAAATCCAACCACAGAAATAACATCGTTGAACTTGTCAAACCAGGCCCTGGGACTTTGCTTAAGATCATAGATCGCTTTTCGCAGTTTACAGTCCTAAGACTCCCCTTAGCAACATACCCAGGAGTTTGCTCCATATAGACAGTTTCCTGCAAATCACCATAAAGAAAGACATTATTCACATCCAACTGAGACATTTCTCAGTCTCTATTGACTGTCACTGAAAAGAGAACACAGATTGTAGTAATCCAAGCCATGTGAGAGAAAATATCAAAGAAATTCACACCATAGGTCTGTGTAAAGCATTTGGCAAAAAGTCATGCCTTGTAACGATCAATAGAACCATTAGGGAGAAACTTGATGACAAAGACCCAACGTGAGCCAATCACATCAGCTCTTGGAAGAGTATGAACAAGAGTCATCGTTGCGACAGTCGTCATTCCTCCTGGGTGCCAATGGAGCGGACTCCTGTTCCCTCTTCCACTTGGAGGTTCTCTCGAACTGCTGGTGGTGTGCCATGATGGCCTCTTCTGCCGTGATTTGCATCTTGATTCGATGAACTAGGTATGTGTAGCTTGGTACTATCTCTCACATTAGAGCAGAGTTGAACCCGCTTGGGCAGAGCCCTCTAAAGAAGACACTACGGAGGAGTTCGGGTCGACTCCCGGGATTTGCCCTGTCTCGGAAGTGAAGCAATGGAATAACTCCTTGAGCGCTTCCCTCTCGCTCTGGAGGATGCCGGAGAGGTGAAAAGGGTCTCTAGTAATCCGATGATTTGCTACGAATTGATCGACGAAGAGGCGTGTGAGCTCCACAAAGTTGTTTATCTCCCATTGTCTCGGGGAGTGAAACCATGTTCGTATTTGTCCCTTTAAAGTTGTGAGGAACACCTGACAAAATAGTTGATCTAGCGCGTTGAAGAGACGCATGATTGTCTCAAAGTGGTTGACATGCTCTAAGGCGTCATCCATCAAGTTGAAGGTCTTGAAGTGGGTTAACTTGAATCTGTTTGGGACAGGATGTGCTAGAACCTGAGGAGCGAGCGGGGAACCATGGTGAAACGAGCGTTACACGTTTGCGGGGCAACACCTGCCCTGGCGTACTCCTCGATCATATCCCTCACTTCCTTGTGATTGAATCTTCGATTGGCCTGACGTCGTCACCCCCATTGGGCGTGAGTTAAGTTGAGCTTTTCTGGGTGGCTCTGCCTGCAGTGCGAAGTACGTAGAGATTGATGCATCATACAGCTCGTTGGCGGAAAATCCTCGATGCGTGCAGCGTCTCGAGGAAGGGCGCGCTCCTGAGCAATTGTTGGTCGCGCTTCTTGCACGACATATGGGTTGGGAGAATTGGAGAATCCCAGACCTCCCATAAGGGTAAGCACTTCTACCTGGCGCTCTTCCATCAGTTGAACACTCTCTTTCACGGAAGTTGCAGGTGCGGCGGCGGCGGATCTTCCCAGAAGTGGAGCAATGTTTGCAGGCGAGTGATGGGGACCAGATTGGCGTGCTCTTCCGTAGTCGTGCTATTAGGGGTGCACACACTTCACCTTGTCATTACAGTTGGTTGAGGGGCGCTTGTTCTAATCAAGCGTTGTTTTCAGGGATTTATTTCAGAGTTAAGAACACTTTACCACAGACGGCGTCAAACTGTTGCGGGTTACTCGGTTTTCTCTCGGTCCAGAGAATCGGACCGCCTTAGCTCGAGAGTGAGCCGAGTGCGCAAACAGTAAAATGAAAACCAAGCAGCAATGACATGATGCGTTTTAGCGTGGAAAAACTGAAAAGGGTGAAAAATCACGCTGTTGGATCTATATTAGGCAAAAATCCACTAGATTTCTTGTGGTTACAAGAGTTTGAGATTTTTGGAGGGTGACAGATCACATCTTCGTTTACAAGCCTTGAAGGAAAAGAAGGGAGGAAAAAGATTGTCCACAGAGCAGGAGTGTCTACGAGAGCGTTCTCATATGCCTTCTCTTGTGCTTGCTGAATCGTCCGCATGAGCATTGATAGCGAGTAAACTAGAGAGCGAACAGAGGAAATTCAGAGTGAAGGAACGATCTCAGTCGCACATCCTCACAGGAAAACCTCAAATCTCTCTTTTGTCTATCTGATTGCTTGTCTAGGTAAAGTTTTCCTACATTTTGCGTTTGTGGTGGGACCCATCCTTGGACCCTCGCTGCTCTTATTGAATTCAGATCAAGGGGGTTACATTTGGTATTCAAAGAGCAAGCTTGTTGATTACTATCCAACTTCACATTTGTACCTATTCATTCATTGATGAAGAACACAATTTGTGAGGGGGAATTGGAGAGGTGCAACCCCATCTAGCACAAACTCCAGACAGAAGATCTTTTGAGAAGACCGACCACATGAGACCTTTCACACCAGAAAGACTTACATGTCCGACGAACAGGATGTCAGGTCATGCCCTCCATGGCAGCCTCGACATTCACTACCTGACGAGAGCCTCCACCTCTCGAAAATCCTTTTCAAACGATTTCAATGTGCATAGATCTTGGAATAAATTCTAATTCTTCTATCTTGCAGGTTTTTAAATGAAATGGGAGCAAAGCAGAGAGTAGAATGGGAAGAGGAAAAGCAGAGCAAAAACCATTCAGCTTCATTCATTTGATTCCATACTTATAAATACAAGTATGGAGTATTCTGGATACATCTTAGTAGAAGAGTGTAGAAAAGTTCTTGATAATACTGTATACATTTTAATTTTTGGGTTTTAATTTTTCCAAGTTGGGGGCCAATTTCTTTTCTTACACCCCCTATAAATTGGTGCCACCACATTTTTTGTAACCGCTATCGTATCCCTCAGAGCAACAAATTGATCCTTAGCTAGGGGCTTGGTCATTATGACCGCCAGTTGGTCTTAGCTAGGGCAGTACTCCAGTTGAATTATCTTCTTTTCGATCTATTTTCGGACAAAATGAAAGCGAATCTCTATATGCTTGCTTCGACTGTGATCCAAAGGGTTTTTGGCAGAGCAATCATTGATGTGTTGTCACAATGAAGCTTTATCCCCTTCTTAAATTCTTCTCTACATATCTACTCTAGCAGTCTCTTTATCCATATGCCTTCACAGACAGTGATATTGAGTGCAATATACTCCGTCTCTATAGTAGAGAGGTCCACCGTGGATTGTTTCCTTTGTAAGACCCCCTTTTTTTTTCTTTTTCAACCACCGGGGTCTTATGCCCAGAACCGCCGCTTTGCGGTGACACCTTCGCACCCGGGAAGGTCGTCACTACAACGCGCCGATTCTGCCGGCCTTTTCGATCACAATAAGTAACACAATAATTGAAGTAAGAACAATGCAGTCCACAATAATAAATCACATGTAAATAAGATAAAATCTCCACGAAGGGAGAGTCCACAGAAAACATCAGAGTACTATAAATGCGGGCTTATGCCCGGTACAAAGTATCCTCACTACAAAATATCTCATGCGGAAGCGAAAACAGAATCTACTCAGAGTCGAGACTCACGGTCCCGGCTGTATGAATTCCGGGGCTAGACTGCCCCATCTCCAGGCGCACCGATCTCTGGGGCTGCTCCTCCATGCTGGGCTCCACGATCCCCTAAATGATACGGTTCGAAAACCGTTAGTCATAAAGACTAAGCCCTATCATCCTCCACCCCTTCCCCCATGGCTCCTAGGTACCGAGCGGAGAGGAAGAAAGGGGAGGATATATTTGTGGAGAATAAAAGTAAACAGGTGACAGTGGACTTAATCTAGCAAGTTGTATTCGGTGAGCAGTTAATATGAATGTTATAATAGGTCTAGCAGTAAGAAAAGCAAATATATGAATTTAACCTTCACTTATGCGAGAACACATAAGCAAAAGGGATCTTTTGCAAGGCTCCCATCGTATAAGTGTCCCATACCACTTATACCTTGGGGTATCGGTTATCAAACAGCAATGGTTGTTATATATTGAAATTAACCTTTGATTTATAAACTTGCCCACACAAGCTTATAGACCAAGGGGTCGTTTTGCAGGTCCTAATGTATAAGCGTCCCATACCACTTATACTTTAGGTGTCAGGGTTTAATGAAACGATTATGCTATGACATGCTAGTGGGTATGATGAAACATGCAAGTACAACTCACACACCCGACTCTGTGCACACAGACCTTTAGTTCCCCCTTTCGGAGCCGTTACCTCCCAGGATACCTCCGTAGTGGCGGACGGAAGCGGTGGGTTGGGCCTCGCCCACCTCAAAACCAGCAAAAGCACCACTGGTCTGACCTATCGTACGCCTCAACGCTTGATGCACTAAGCGGACGCCTGCGTACTCTTGCCGGCTGGCGCACCGGACTTCTGTTGGCGAAGTGCTAATCACCCTGCCGAGTCAACGATATCGGTGTCGATGCAATCGAACTCTCCGATATCGAAAGACCCACCACCTTAACTTTTCTTATTTTATGCACATGCAAGTTTAATCGTAAACACACAAAAACCGAGCCGAAGCTCCCCGGACCAAACGTCCGTCTCCAAACAAACCGAGCCGAAGCTCCCCGGACCATCCCGTCCGTCTCTTAACCAACCGAGCCGAAGCTCCCCGGACCATCCCGTCCGTCTCTTAACCAACCGAGCCGAAGCTCCCCGGACCCAAACGTCCGTTTCCAATTCACCCGAGCCGAAGCTCTCATCAATCTTCCTGTGCCAACAGTGTTTGTGAAAAGTGCAGCCCTAGTTACTAAGTTACTCTTGCCAGTTCGTTATTACAGTTTACGTTAGCCCAGGACTGCCCCCGGTATACCCCGTGAAGGGCTCTCAAGGGGCACTAGGAACCAAGACGGCGGCATTACGGCCCGAAGTTCCCTTTCGCAAGGCACTTATTATTATTGGTTTATCTCCCTTAGCCCGATTCCCTTCTCATATTACGATAGACTATCCTAGGGTAATTTTTAACCTTCTCTCTCTTCGGGAAAAGCGATCTTTCGCTGAACCCGAGCACCTCTTAACTCTAGCTATCACCACTTCTCGCTACTCTTTATATCTTCCTATAGCGTTTCCCTCCACATTTCCACCCAGACAAAATGGTTAACTCCAATGACTTCCTCAGATCATGTCCTATTGTATTTCACAAATTACTATATGCAGACCGACCTAGGCTACATGTCGAACCGGTTATTCAACGATCCATTACTCATCCAAATGCCCTAAATTATTTACTGGAGACTTACCATGATATAAATGACCTAAGTCCAGAAAATGGAAATTTTCCTAATTTATTTGGCATTTAATTAAATTCCTCGAAAATCCCAAGGGCTACCGGTTTGAACATGAACTACCCTAAGTTCTCATGCAAGATGTCCAGCAAATTTATAATAAATACTAGGTTATCTCAATAGATTAAATCCTAAGTATCATAATTTTTCTATCATTAAAAGGGCATGAAAACTATTTTAGAAATAATCTCTAACTTCTGTTGTTTAGGAATCAAGTACAGAAAATATTCTTCCAAAAATTATAAATAATTTATACCATGCAGATAAAGGCCTAAAATTAGCACTGGTCAAGTCTCATAATTTTCCAGCAAGTATTTTATCCATAATTAATTTTTAAACATAAGAGCCCTTTCTATCATCTATGAATAAAGTACTAGATTTACTCAACATAAAATTCTATGAAAATCCAGAGATTAATGTTCTACTAGTCAAAATCTAAATCCAGAATTTTAACTGATTATAATTAATTTAAAGCCTCCAAATAATTAAAATAACAAGTCGGGCAATTAATCCTTTAACACATGAAGTATAATAATTATCAATCATAAAATTCCAGGAAAATTATCATAAGTCTAAAACATCCTAAAACTCCCTCCTCCCGAGTTTCATAATTTTTGGATTAGATTTAGTGCTTAAAATATCTAAAATACATATTAATCCTAAAGCTAAATCTCAACTTCCGAGGTACCTTATTACCTCCAATGCCTTCACCATTTCAACCAGAGAGTTTTCAGCATATCATGCCACTCTCCTCCAAATTTCAAGGGCATACAAGAGCTTTTGCTCCTATGTCCTTCACAAACCTCAAACTACCACACACTGGGTTTGAGCCGATCTCTTAGGGTAAAATCCACCCTAATCCACACCATGTTACCCAAGAGGGTAGACATAGACTTAACAAATCAGTGGCCACAACTTCAGCCTCTTTTGAGGAGATTTGTCCACTCCATTTCCAATTGTACTTTTCCCCAAAGTACCCCTCACCAAGACCTATCTAGGACTTGATACTTCCCTATTCAAAACTCGACCAATTGAGTTGAAATTTTGTACAGATCTTAACATTGATGCCAGGGACCACCACCCAAAATTTGGGGGAGTTTGGACTTAATTTCATCTCCTAATTAATTTTATAATGTTTATTAAAATTTTACAAAAACTTTAGGCAAAAGTTCTCCAAAAATTCTCATTTTTGGACAGCCTCTCGACATACATATTATAGACCTCCAGCCCAAATTTTAAGTCATTTGGACATGTTATGAACCGTGGGCAACCATTTCAATTTCTGGTTAGCCTAGGTCTTGATCCCACCAAAATGAGTGTTGTGGTCAAACCACTCACCCAAATTGAATAAAATCAATTTTAAATTAAAGTAGACCCAGAGGGCTACAACTTTTGTGACTGGTCATTTTTCCTAATTCGGCCTCTAAGTGCCTCGTTTTGCAGCCTCAAAATATACTAATCCAAGTATATTTTTCCTTATAAACTTATTTACATAAGTTATATATTATAAACCGTTTTTACTGTTCATCTTCTACAGAGCCCGAAAACCAGAACACAGGAAGCCATTTTTCCTGTAACATTTCCGTGATCCGTCGCCGGCCGTCCGGTCACTTCCCTGGCCAGCCACCACCACCACCACCTCCGTTGAGGCAATGGCTAGCGGTCGGCGGTGGTTTGGCCGCCGGAGGTGGCGGTTTCCGGCGAACTCAAAAATACCTTTTTCATGGTTTTCCATGAAAATGAGAGATGAGTCCGGCTCCGTTGAGCGCGAACTTCCTTTCTAAGAATCCTAAGATCTACCCATGAAAAAGAAGGAGCAGAGGAGGACCTTGTTCGCGGTTTGGAGGCGAGAAGAACGACGGGGTGCCATGGCGCGGTGGTGGCGTTGCTGAACTTCTCCTACAGCAAGAACAAGGCTCTGATCCGATTACTTGAGCGTGTAACCTTCTCCTCTTGCCCCAAGTGGGCTTTTATAAGTCAGAAAGTGGGAAGATGAATGGGTAAAGCCTTAATGGCCATGAAGGTTCTTCCCCTTAACGCTTCGGTTATGATGAAGGGATAAGAAGCGGTGGAAACTGAACAGGTGTGTTCAGCTGGCGGCTTCCTATTGGATCATATCTTCCTCATTTATTATATTATTACAGAAGGAAAACGGCCTGAAATTACTCCTGGTGTAACTTCCCACACCCGCATTTATTTCTACGCGTGTTAAAATAATTTCGGGCCTGAACCGTCGTTTCGGCCAATGTCACGGGCGTGACACATGGGTCACGGGCGTGACAGGCCCGGATAGCCAATTCTGGGCTCGACGATCGTCGAACTGAGATCGACGATCGTCGATGGATGGTCACGGGCGTGACACCTTGGGTCACGGGCGTGACAGGCCCGTGAGGTAAATTCTGGGCCGACGATCGTCGATTTGAGATCGACGGTCATCGAATGGTGGTCACGCCCTAGGTCACGGGCGTGACACCTAGGTCACGGGCGTGACAGGCCCGAACGACAATTTCTGAGGTCGACGGGCGTCGAACTGAGCTCGACGGGCGCCGAAGGCTGGTCACGCCCTAGGTCACGGGCGTGACACTTATGTCACGGGCGTGACATGCCCGGGCCGCAAGGTCGACGATCGTCTCACGGCGATCGACGATCGTCGATGGGGTCACGCCCTTAGTCACGGGCGTGACACCTTGGTCACGGGCGTGACATGCCCAGACAGCACGTTTGACGATCGTCTCGTGGAGATCGACGATCGTCGAAGTAGTCACGCCCAAGTCACGGGCGTGACGGGTCGGTCACGGGCGTGACCAACCCGTGACCCGAAAATATTGATCGCTTTATTTCGAATTTTGGGCTTCCTAGGGTTCTGTCACGACCAACTGACCCCTAGGGGTCTAGCCAGAAATGGGATGTTACATCCTTGAACTCCATGAAATTGATTTTGACCCAAGCTGGAAGAGATAGCCACTAGTGCTCCTTCTATCGTTAACGTCTCCAGCCCAGTCGAAGTCGGAAAATCCCTTCAATTCTACCTTGTCATTTCTGTAAAATAAGCCTAAATTTCTTGTTCCTAGCAGATAACGAAGGATTCTCTTCACAACTAGAAGATGAGGCTTTCCTGGTTTGCTAATGAACCTTGTCACAATATCAACGGAATTCTCAATATCGGGCCTGGTGTTCGTTAGGTAAATCAGAGAGCCCAAAAGGCTTTGGTATTCTTCCTCATCAGCAGATTTTTCTTCCTCCTTTTTTACTGTCAACTTTTCATTTGTAGACATGGGTGTGAGTGCTGGATTGCATTGATCAAGTTTGAACCTTTTTAGAAGGTTTTAGTGTATAGCTCCTGGGTGATGAAAATACCACCCTCAACGTGTTTGATTTGTAGCCCCAAAAAGAACTTGAGATGACCGAGGTCAGTCATCTCGTATTGGAGCTTCATCTTGTCTCTGAACTGGTGTATGGCTCCTGTATTGTTCCCAGTAATGATGATATCATCATATAAGCAAACAATTATCATATTGACTCCTTCCTGCTTTATATACATTGTGGGATCATTGTGGCTGCGAGAAAAAACCTTCTTTTATGAAGAAAGAGCTTATGTTATCATGAAAAGCACGAGAAGCTTGCTTAAGCCCATACAGTGCTTTGTGAAGCCGGTATACCTTGTCTTCTTCTCCCTTTCTTTCAAATCCTTCTGATTGTTTAACATAAACTTCTTTGGATAGTTGTCCATTAAGAAAAGCAGATTTTACATCCAATTGATACAATGAGTATTTGAATTGTGCTGCAATTGCGAGTATTAATCGAATGGTTGTCATTTTTGCCACTGGAGCAAAAGTCTCGTCATAATCTTCACCATATTTCTGTGAGTATCCTTTTGCTACTACGCGGGCTTTGTGCTTCAGAATTGACCCGTCTTCATTCTGTTTAACTTTGTATACCCATTTTAGGCCAACAATGGTTTTGTTAATTGGTTTAGGCACAAGTGACCATGTATTATTAGCCTCTATTGCATCCATTTCTTCTTTAATTGCATGTCTCCAGACTTTTTCCTTTGCTACTTCCTTGTATGTGGTTGGAGCAGAGGCCAACAAAAATTGTTCTGTAAATATCCACCAAACTTCTTGTTTTCTGGGGCGGTGAAGAGTAAGGATTAGATTCAGAGTCTTCTATTTAAGATGGTTGATTGTCTGCTAGGATGTGGTTGGAGTTGAGGGAAGGCTCCAACTCAACCACCGGATCTGAAGGTTGAACATTGTTTGAATCCGTGCCTCATTCCCAGCCTTTTCCTTCATCAAATATTACATCTCTTGATATAATAAGTTTTTTTTGTCAAGGGTTCTAAGAGTCTATATGCCTTGCTCTCATCAGAATATCCAATGAGAACACATCTAGTGCTTGATTGGTCGAGCTTATCCCTTCTTTCATTAGTTTTATGTGCATAGGCCATTGACCCAAAGACCCTTAGATGAGCAACAGTTGGCTTATGTTTCATCAACTTTTCATTAGGTGTTTCTCTATATAATGATTTTGTTGGGCATCTATTAAGTATATATACAGCTGTAGATACAGCTTCTCCCCATAAGTTCTTTGAACAAGATCTGTGAAGGAGCATGGATCTGGCCATCTCCACAACAGTTTGATTGTGTCTCTCTACAACACCGTTTTGTTAAGGTGTGCTCGGGGTAGTGAGTTCTCGACGTATTCCAGTCCTTTCACATAAGGTAGTGAATTGTGATGATAAAAAACTCATCGCCCCTGTCACTTATCAGTGTTTTAATGCTTCTTTCTACTTGCTTTTCAATCATAGTTTTAAACTTTTGGAAATGGCCAAAGGCATCTGATTTGTGCTCCAGATGAAATAGCCACATAAATCGACTATAATCATCTACTATTAGAAGGTAATAGAATTTCCCTCCTAGTGAAGGAACATTGGTTGGCCCCGAAACATCAATATGGAGGAGGTCTAGAGGCTCTTCTAAATGCAACATGAGGGAAAGGAAGCATGTGAGACTTCCCACGGGCACAGGTTTCACATACCTGATGTTTGAAATCAGTTGTTGGCAAACCTTCCACCAGAGTATGTAAGAGTGATAGAGATTGAAAATTAACGTGCCCAAGCCTATGATGCCAGAGCAGCGCTGGGGATGAGTTCCAATCCGGATTGCAGGTGAGGGCTTCAAGTCTACCTGGTTTTAATTTTATAATGAAAATGTTGTTTTCGCTCATCTTTGTTGAGGCAATAAGCTCCTGAGAGGCAGTTTTAATAATGTGGCACTTCTGATGATCGAAGATGACTTGATATCCTCTTCTAAGAAGTTGTCGCACACAATAAATTCTGAGAGAGTGTGGCGACAAGCTGAACATTCTGTATTAATTTCTTTTCTTCTTTTCAACTTCAACTGAAATTGTTCCTCTTCTTTCAACTCTTTCTTTCCATCCCCCCAAACTTGTAGCTTTTATCGAGATCAATAAAGTAGGTTTGATCCTTGGTCATGTGACTTGAGCATCCACTCTCAATGAAGTATGTGTATGAAGGATTCTTGATAGTGGTCGTGCAAGTAAACAAATAACTGTCCCCCTCTACTTCCGTTAGTTTTGCTTCTTCAGTCTTTTTATACCAACACCTTTGGTCCGAGTGATTTGGTATTTTACACTTCTTACATCAGAAGAAATAGTCCTTATTTTCATGATTATTTTTCTTGCAGATGGACCAAATATGGTTGGATATAGATTTAGTTTCCCATTTTGGTTTATGTCATTGCTCCTTTTTCTGCTTTGTGGTGTTGGCTTTAGTTGAATTAAAGTCTCCTTGCTTCTTATTTTCATCGTACTTCTTTTTAAGATTCATCTTGGCGTGAAACACCTTGTCCAGAGAGGGCTCTTCTTCAGCATTCAAGCCTTCGTGAGATTGAAGGGATCTCGTCAGTTCAGAAACTGATAATTTTTTATTTGTTGTGTACATTGGATATGCTCAATGATATACATCAAGGTGTATTTGATGTTATTTTGAGTTTATATGTGCAGGTTAAGGATATGCTAAAATGAAGGAAAAAGTTTCTAAGTCCATATGTTGACACTTAAGAAAGCATATGTCGACACTTGGAAAAGCTGTGTCGACACCTGAAGTAATTGTGCCGACACACAGAATTTATTAGTCGACATCAACTGTGTCGACACCGGGAGGCAGTGTCGACACACAAAAATATTAGTCGACATCAACTGTGTCGACACCGGGAGGCTGTGTCGACACACAGATGTATTAGTCGACATCAAATGTGTCGACACCTTGAGGCAGTGTCGACACACAAAATTCTGTGACTACATCAACTGTGTCGACACACAGGACTTGTGTCGACACACAGCAGAGTTTCAACAATGTTGTTTGCTGTGTAGTAAAGAAGTGTCTGTGTCGATACAAAGAAGCTGTGTCGACACACTCTACAGATGCAGTGTCAAGAAGCAGTGTCGACACCAAAGGAGCTATGTTGACATCACCAAAGCCTATGTCGACACTTAATCTACTTGTGTCGACACATAATGACAATCAGTCTCGACGCTTTGCTGACAAAGACAAAGGTTCAAGAACTGACTGGAGACTTGACAGCTGTGTATTCCAACAAGTTTACTGAAGCTGTCAGACTTGTCAGAAGTTGGTTAGAAACCGGATCAGCCGGTTACCATGGATGAAGTCTATATATAGATGGATTCTATCAAATCAACAATAACGTGAACAACAATAACAACCACACGAACAACTATTGAAGTATTGATCATTGATCAAGGAAGTGCACGTCATACAGAAGAAGATTTTCGTGAGAAGATCTAAGGAGAATTCAAGCAAGAATTCTGAAGAAACTTCAAAAGTTCTGGAGAGAGAGAGAGAGATCTCCAACTGTTGAAGTAAAGGAGGAGACATTTACAAGTCTCTTAAGAAGAAGCAGATCTTGAACTAATCTGCTAAGAAGGATTCAGATCTATTCTGAAATCTAAGAAGGAAGCTGCCACCCAGTCAACTTCAAAAGAGATCAACCCTACTGAGTTCAGATTCAAGAAGCTTTGAAGAAAGCTAAAAACAGGTTGATTTCAGCCATCAGTTTTATCAAGAAGCTGATCAAGAAACCTTTTATTCCTTCTCTCTCAACAAGGGTAAGAGTCCATCTAAAACACTTATCAAATTTTGTAGGATCTTTTCAAAGATCTAAGTTGTAAGCCTATATTATAAATGCTGAGTGTAGGAGATATAGATCTCTTAGTGGTAGGGATTTTGAGCCTGAGTGTAGGAGAAATTATTCTCTGAGTTGTAGGCCTTGTGGGAAGGCTGAGGTAGGGCTGTTAACATGAGCTGTAGGAGTGTGGTTACACTTTGAGTTGTAGGAACCTTATAGGGTTATGAGTTGTAGGAACCTTTTAGGGTTCTGAGCTGTAAGATCTGTGGATCTGAGAAGAAGGAAGAAGTTAGGTCGAATCTAGCACACTGCTAGATAGGTGAAGGGGGAAAGTGGATGTACCCAGACCTTGGGGAACCACTATAAACCTGTGTGCAATCTATGATGTATGTGTGATTGTGAATTATGTGTTGTGATTACTGTAGAATAGTAAGATTCTATTTTAAGATCTGAAAAATTATTCTGCCCTAAGTAAAAAAAAGAGAAGAAAGAAAAGAACTTATTCACCCCCCCCCCTCTCTAGGTGTTTGGGTTATCTTGAAATCAATTCTATCATTAATGTCACGAGCTTCCAAAATAGAGGACACAATATGCTTATAGCTCCTTGGAAGTGTGCGAAGAATTTTATCGGCTATCTGTTGGTCTTCTAAATCTCCTCCCAAAGTTTTGATCGAATTAACCAGACCAAAAATTTTGGAGAAGAAGTCTTGAGACTTCTCTCCTACTTTCATTTGAATTGCATCAAATTGACTGAACAAAGAGTGAAGTTTAATTTTAATTACCTTTTGTGAACCTTTATATTCATTTTACAATCTATCTCATGCTTCCTGAGCAGTTTGTGATCCCATTATTCGTGGATAGATAGATGAAGCTACTCCCTGTTGTATAAAATACAAGGCACGAGCATCCCGCATAGCTTCTTCCTTTGAAGGTTTAGAGGCCGCACCTCCGGTTGCTTTCTCATTTTCTTTGGGCCCCGACTTGACAATGTCCCAGAGATCCTAGGAGTGGATCAGCGCGGTCATTTTGTCACTCCATTGCTCGTAGAGCTCTCCCGTGAAGACAGGAATGAAGGCTTGTGTAAATCCAAGTGTAGATGATGAGCTTGTAGCCATGGACGCTTGAAGATGATGATGTGTCGAACCTGCCTCTGATACCAGTCTTCGAATAAATTCTAATTCTTCTATCTCGTAGGTTTTTAAATGAAAAGGGAGCAAAGCAGAGAGTAGATTGGGAAGAGGAAAAACAGAGAAAAAATCATTCAGCTTCATTCATTTGATTCCATACTTATAAATATAAGTATGAAGTATTCTAGATACATCTTAGTAGAAGAGTCTAGAAAACTTCTTGATAATACTAGATATATTTTAATTTTTTGGTTTAAATTTTCCTAAGTTGTGGGGCCAATTTCAGTGGCGGGCCCATGATTTTCAGCTGACCCGGGCACTAAGTAAAAATATGAATTTTTTTAATTTTTCTTAATTCAAAAATAAAAAATATATTATTGCAAAATAAGTTCTTTGGTGTTAATTTTGAATAAAGTTTCTCCATCACAATTTAAAAAGCACAACAATTGAAACTAATATAAGAGCAAACTAACCAATTAAACAATATTGTGCACATCTCATAATAGAAACATGATTTTCCAAGCCCTAAACTTTGGAGAAACCTCCGAGATGAAGAAGAACGACACCGCCAATGAATCCTCACCCCAAGCCACAATAAGTAATATTCAAACTCCAACGGTCATAATCCTCCTCCAACGATCATATTCCATATTTCTCTTGCAGGCCAACAGAAACATGGCAGCAGAGGTGAAGTGGCTGAAACTTGAGCTGAAGCAGAAGGATTATGACATCCCCAAGCAAAAGGTGAAAATATATCTTCAGGCTTTTTGGCAAAGTGCACCCTCGAAATATCGGCTTTTGGCAAAATGCATCCCGAAAGTTTAAAATTGGCAAAATGCACCCCCCGAAATGATTTTGTTTGGCAAAGTGCACCCTATAGTGTATATTTTAGCCATTTTTAGATGTTTTTCCCCTCAATTCCTCCATCCCTTTGAATAAAGGCAATGGAGCTTCAAGAGTGGAAGATGGAGGAACCCAGAAAAGTTGAGGAGGCAAGGAATTCAGAAGAATAGAAGGCCAAACACAATGCTGCGGTTGAAATAGCCCAGACGGCACAGAGGCTCGCCGACCAGGAGGCCCAAATAATGCAGCTTGCAGAGCTGAAGGCCAAGCGCGAAACAAAGGAGAAGATGAGGGGCTCTAAACGCCACAAAACGCTACAGGAAATACAACATTGCTGATATAACGAGCTCGCCATAGGATGCTTCTCAGATTTTCTAAAGATCGGAGCTTCCCTGAACTACACCCTAGTCGTCATTAAAGCCCTGAGACCGGAAGCAACGCAGGGGAGGAAGCAATTCCAGGCATATACAGAGCTTCCCTGGACCAACGCAGGGGAGGAATCACCGAGTTCTAGAATTTTTTAAAAAAATATTTCCATTTTATCAAAACTATTTCTCACTCATCTGGTCACCGTTTCTGACGTATAAGCAGTCAAAATTCATTGCCTCGACTAGAGGAATCCAAATACAATTAAAATTTTGAAAAATAATTGGGGGGCCAGTGTCCCTATGGCCCCCCTCTGAATCCGCCCCTGGTTGGAGAGAGGCACCTTCCTTGAGTTGCATGACAAAACTGTGCCTGACTGGCCCATGGAGGATGTTGTCGGTTTTGCGAGGCTTGCGCTGAAGTGATCGGAGTTAAGGAAGGACACACCTGATCTCGGGACAGTCATCCTGTCGGAGTTCAACTGGCTGAAGAATCTCGGTCAGGCGTATGAAGCTAATCGCAACAGTGGAAGTAACAGTGCAGGGATAGATAAAAATTGCTTTTTGACCTAGCCGCACCACCAGAGCTTATCAGTCCAACCAAATGCCACCTTAGACTGCGGATGGACCGACAAAATCTGCTCTTGCAAGATGGGTAAAGCCAGGCAATTCAACTTGATGCACACACACTTCTCAAAGTGGGCACATTTCAAAGTGCTTTGAGATGTGTGCGGACATTCACGCGGATCATTGGATGTTCACACTTTATGATGAAACACAAGACCTGTACTTTACCGCCCCCTTACCCTTGCCAGATAGGTTTCCCAACAGCAGAAATATAAGAATTATAGTTATGTATATATATTCATGTCAAATTCTTCTTTCAAGCATCTTCTCTTTTCGTCATAAAAAAACTCCCAAAATTGTTGAACTATGTGGTATTCAACCTAAAATGGATAAACATCAAATACGTAAGAGGCATAATACTAAGGCATTGATAAAAAAAATGGATACCGAATCGATCCATTTGTGTTGTTGATAACATTCAAAATGGATACCGAATTCTCTTTTCTACATGTTCTATTATTGATATTGATGTCTCATTTGAGTTGTTGATAACATTGGTTAATATATGAGTAGATCTAGATGCTCTATTTGAGCAAGGTACATCACTGCTCTTTTTCCTTATTATCCTTTTTGAGTTCAAATTGATATTGTTTGCTTACTATAAGATTGATTTATTGTTTCTTAAATGTTGGTGTGTAACCTAAGTTAAATTATTGATTCAATTTTTTCATAAATTAGAGCTTCTCCAAGTTGTTACTTGTGACTTGTGAACCACAGAATTCTTTTATCAGAGTTTATGTATTCAATATTTTATCTATTTAACTTCTTTTGTAAAGAAATTATTATTCATATTTAATTTTTAATTAGTGTTCGAGTTAGTTAAAATTCCTAGCTAAATATGCGAAAATAAATGAGAATACAGTCATATGGCTAAAAATATATTTATTGTATTTTTGTAGTTGTATGACTTCAATATTATATAGAGTCATAATTCAACTATTTTGAGACATTGAAACTTATATTACAAAAAATCATGAGTTGGAAGAGTCATTTTTAAATTATTTTTAAACATAGGTGGAACCGAGAACCAAAGCGGAACTGAATCGAAGATAACAGTTCGGATCTGGTTCTATACATTAGGACCGTGGGTCGGTTCCTTTTCCAAAAGTATAGAACCGAACATATATGGGTCGGTTCTTGATTTTGGGCAGAACCGAATCGATCCGTGTTGCACCCCTATCTACGTGTGACGAACATGACATAAAATTCAAAATTAATATGGGCTTTTTTGAACTGATTGTGTGGCGTAGAATCTTTGAGCTCGAGAATTGCCATAATTGACTTGCATTGTAGCATTTTACGAACTTTGCTCTAAATATCTTATATGACAATATAAGCTTGAATTTGTGTGGTTGGTGATTATTTGACTTAATTGACTAATATATTTTGTGACCATGCCATATAATAACTTCAATTTGTGAACTAGTCAAATTAGCTCGAGGACTTGATGAAAATCATGTTAGGCCCTTGTGACGGACCCCTTTGAGGCATTTGATTGTAACTCAAATATCATTCATAGTCTTGGATTGGATTTGATTGAGTATTTTATTTGGGAGCGAGTTTATAAGCATGTCTTGATAGATTGTGTGGGACATGAATCAAAGGGAACCTTTGGTTAACCATATTCAAGCCCACCACTAGTTAGAGTGACCAATCATCAATGTTCTATAGTGATAGGGCCATGGCATACAAGATGTGCACCCTCACCTTCTCATGGTAGGACTAGGGCATAGAGGGTTGGATCTAATTGAGAGATTATTAGGAAATTGGTGGAATAATCAGAATATTTAGTGATCGCTTGTGATATAGCTTGCCTCTTGTGAATGCGTCTAATGACTTAAATTATAGAGTTTTTAAATTATTAAAACTAACACAAAACGGATTTAAACCAAACCGCATAAAATCGTTAGTGACCAATTTGGCTTTGATTCTTATTGAACCGGAACCGAAACTGTTAACACGACGGTTCCTAAAGTTTTGCAAGAATTTGAACTGATCAAACCAAATAGAATTTTAGTTCTAATTTGAAAAAAAAAATAACTTAGCACGGTCATAGTAGAATCAAAACCTATCTAGGACCGTGACAACTCTTTGATAGTGTTGTTTCTGTCCAAACTCACTGAAGCAAAAAAAAAAAAAAAAACTCGCCCCAAATCGATCAATATTTCGCAATTCTTAAAAAAAAAAAACAAATTATTTGATTATTTCTTCAAGCGAATAGATGTAACAAAAAAAATTATAAGCACTCCTAGGTAAAACCAAATTTTGAATTGAAAATTGAAACTATTTGGTCTGACAACTATTTTTGTATGGCATTATGAAATTATAGTGCCTTTGAGATATTTATATATAATGAACTAGTTCTTTTTCAATAAATAATTGATTATTATTTATTATACAATCTTTTTTATGAAAAATATTTTTGGATTGTAATATGAAGGAAGACTCATTGCTGGTTAGATTTGACAAAATAGGGGTTTTACCAAGTGAGGCATTAGAAGAACCTGGGTTTGGTTAGGGCTTTATTTGGTTAGGTGGTTGCCAGCGTCTGATAAGTTAGTTTTGGAACCGGAGGGCGGGAGGCGGGGCTGAAAAAGCGGCGTTTGAGGGCTTTTCGTCCTTGCTGCGGGAGCAAACGCCGCCGGCGGTCTGTTTATTTACCCGCCGTCCGGCGTCATTTGCTCCAAACGCAACCTCCAAACACCTAACCAAACGAAGCCTAGAATGGAGACAACATTTTGAAACAAGGCAATAGGAAAATTGCAAACAACTTTTGGGTAGCAGCAATGACGAACATCATCTCCAAAAATAATATTTGAGGTCAAAACAATACCATGAGCATAGTAATTGTCAATCAACCACTTCATTTCCTGTAATCCATCGCGTAGCAGCAAGGGACGAGTCACCGATACAAACAGCCTACGGGGAGGATGGCACTACTGACCGTTTCGTGAAAACAACACAAGGACGAAGGATAAACTCAGACGTACATAGCTTTGCTCTAGCAAAGCCTACAACTGAACTTTCAACTCTGTCATCTCCTTGGCGCAATTCGGTGCGGTAGTGAAGTCGATCTCTTACCGAGGTGGAACACCAGGGAGATCTTTTGGAAACACATCTAGCTGCTCCGACACAATAGGAAGGCCAGTGCGGCTCATTCATTCTTGAAACTCAGTATTTAGATCGTCTTAAATACAAATTTATCATAAACTTATTTACTAGGACGTCACCTCGAAGCTTGCATACTTAAAGCTTGCGCCTTTCTAACTTTCGAAATTACAAAAACCTTCCCTCAATGTTTACAATTCATAACATCCATGCACAAAAAAGTAGTCCCTTGGAATGAATCTTCAAGAGGAGTCTTTTTATGCACAGGTGTTATGAAATGTAAACATCGAGGGGGAGGTAATTGTAATTTTGAAAGTTAAAGCGGTGCAAACTATAATTACGAAAACTTCGAGAGGAGGTCCCAATAAATAGCCCTACACACACAGAGAGCCAGTGGCGTATCCAGAAAATTAATAATGGGGGTGCACATAATTTTTTTTGAATGTGTCACTGAGTTTTAAAAATTTTAACATGGGAGGCCAGACATCAACTTCCGTCAAATTTTTTTTTTTAACGTTTCAATCTTATCGGAGCTGTTTCTCCCTCATCTGGCCACCGTTTTTGACGTATAAGTAGTCAAAATTCATTGCCTCGACGAGAGGAATCCAAATACACTAACCATTTTGAAAAATATCCTTCTTGTTTTTGAAATTACAAAAACTCCCTTAAGTTTTCATTTCATTACAAAAACCTCCCCTAGTCTTTTCATTTCATTACATCCATGAAGAAAAATACCCCCTGAACATTACTCTGAGGGGGATGTTTTTATGCATGAATTTTATGAAATTAAAACTTCAAAGGAGGTTTTTGTAATGAAATGAAAACTTTAACTTTAGGAAAAAATTTAGTAATTTTGAAAATAAGAGGAGTGCTGTCAGTAATTTAGCAAAGTTAGAAGGAAGGTCCCGGTAAATAGCCTTATATATATATATAGAAATAATTACCCAAACCTCCCCTGTAAACTAGCATAATTAGTCAAAGCACCCCTCTTATTTTCAAAATTACAAAAAACTCTCCTTAAGTTTTCATTTCATTACCAAAACCTCCCCTGGTCTTTTCATTTCATTGCATCCATGAAGAAAAATACCCCCCTGGACACTGTTCACCCAGGGGGGTGTTTTTGTGCATGGATGTTATGAAATTAAAATTTCTGGGGAGGTTTTTGTAATGAAATGAAAACTTTAGGGGAAGTTTTTGTAATTTCAAAAATAAAAGGTGTGCTGTCAGTAATTTAGCAAAGTTAGAGGGGAGGTCCCGGTAAATGGCACTATATATATATATATATATATATATATATATATATATACAAAAGTTGTCCATAGGAGAAAAGGTGGTGTAATTATAGAAGAAAAACAGTAATATAAAGTAGAGAGGAGAGCAGACAGATGACAAGAGCTTTGATTCATTAATCTCACAAACCAAATTCATGCAAGCCATGAAGCATCAATTAGCTGAGAAACAGCATGCACTGATTTTAGTACCTACGGCCGCCGCCGCCGGAGGTGGATAGGAGGACCCTGTTCAACTTCTTTCCTTTCTTCGAAATCGCATTCAATTTCGGAGTCTCCGCGCTTTCCTCATTCTTCGCAGACGATAATATATTCACGAACGACGGCGTAGCAATGGTCCTTGTAGCTGCGCGGTATAATAATGATTAGACATATCTTATTGCATGCCAAATAACATGAAGGCGGAATATTGTTAGATCGTTGCAAGTTGTGACGAAAGCTATGAACTTCACACTAAGGCTTCGTTTGGGGGGACTTATTTTCACCGGTCAAGCGGTCACAACCGCATGAACCGGACCATAATTAAGGCCCGGTTCATGCGGTCGTGACCGCTTGACCGGTGAAAATAAGTCCCCCCAAACGGAGCCTAAGGCTTCGTTTGGCGCGGTCGGGAACCGGTGGTCATGAATCGTCGTTTGTGAACGTCGGACCTCACCTAAAAAAACTCATGCAATTTATGCTCAAAACTATTTTAATTTTTTGATAGCGGTCGTAACCTTTGTCTTGCCAAGCATACACACTGAAAAAAAAAATGACATTTTTGATCAAACTCATCAGAGCAAATAAGAAATCATCTCTGAATACTGGACAGTTTATGGCTCCGTTTGGGGGGACTTATTTTCACCGGTCAAGCGGTTGCGACCGCATGAACCGGACCTTAATTAAGGTCCGGTTCATGCGGTCGCAACCGCTTGACCGGTGAAAATAAGTCCCCCCAAACGGAGCCTATATCAGAAGCTGAGTTCTGAAGAAACTGTTCAAGTTTAAGTAAAAGTAGCTCTGCACTATAAAAATACGTTATGTTATGAAATGTTCGTTGAGAAACGGCTCTGTTTGGTGCTGTGGTGGCAGTCATGTACGTGGCGGTTATGAATGTCGTTTATGACTGCCCGACCCCACCTAAGGAAGTTCATCAGTTTTTAAGTTCAAAACTAGTTTTTTTTTGTGGCGGTCATAATCATTGCCATGTCAAACATACATTTTATAATTGCGGCATTTTTATCCAAACTCACCAGAGCAAAAATGTTGTGCCAAATGGATCCAAAATCTGTCTTGTCATCGGTAAAAGTGATGTAGGGTAGGCTAAGGGGTGGACAAATCCAAGAATACTAGGGATGAGGATGAGAACCTAACACGCTAACCCTAGTATATACGCAATGATACCGTCAGTGACGGTGACAAATTGGTACGAGCAATAATAATAATCAAGCCACACAATAATATTTTAAAAGAGAAAAAATATTTAGTTAGCAAAATATTTAATGACTTTCCTCCGCTCGGAGGACGATAAATTAGTACGAGCAATAATAATAATCAACCCACGCAATAATATTTAAAAGGAGAAAAACATTCAGTCAGCAAAGTATTTAATGGTTTTCCTCCGCTCGGAGGGCTAAAAGCAAAGCACAAGGCAAATGAGTCTCACCTGCAAATCACAAGCGAGTCAAGACAATCTATCCACAGGCAACATATCCAAGCAAATATAAGATCCAAATAAATAATAATGCTGAAAATAATCGTCCAATATAATAAGTGACTCACCGAGTAGAGGCATGTCCAAGGCGGTGGAGATTTTGGAGAAAGCGCATTGATGGCGATCCGGTGTGGAACCGGAGGCGGGATGACAACGGAGACGGCTAGATTTAACTGTGGGAAGCAGGATCAGGATGGAAAGGGATAGATCCAACTATATGGAGGCGAATCCAGGTGATGGGAGGGTAGATCCGACGGTTTGGAAACGGATCTGGGTTGTGGGAGGTGGATCAGATAGGTGGCGTGGCTGGATCTGGGCTGGACTACTCAAATCTGGAGTTTGGACAGATCTGGTGGGGAAAGGAGAATTTGGAGGAGGTTCCCTAGAAGGGGGGTAGCAATGAACGGCGGCTGGAGGCAGCATGGGAGGCTGCCGTGGGGCTGGGAGAAGGGGAGGTGGTGGCTGTATAGGCTGGGACAACAGGAAACAGTGGTTGTATGGGATGGGACAGCAGGTGACGGTGGCAGCAGGGCTGGAATGGTAGGCGGCGGTTGTTGGGGGTTTGGGAAGGGGCGGCAGCTGTAGAGAGGGAATTTCCAACAAGGCAGCGGCTATGGATAGTTATGGTAGTGGAAGTAGAGGGCTTAGGGGTGGGGAAAAGGTGGCTAGGGTTAGGTAGTACCTTGAGGAGAAAGATAAGCGTCTAGGAGTCATCACCTAGGGGTCCACAGAGTCGGCACCATAGGATGATCGCGGGATTCTGGGAATGATTTTTCTAAAATCTGCAATAGCCCTAAACAACTCCCTTAATACTCTATTTATAATAAAAGAAAACTAGGGAATCCCATCATTGACGGCTATGATTGGCCGGAGGTGGGGTTACGCGAATACATCAAAATAAATGAAAAAAAAACAAAGCAATATATGAAGTTGAATCGGAACACGAATTCATACGCATCCGCGGAGTCGGATCGGCGATCCGATCAAGTCCTCCTGCACGAGTACACGAACATGGGTCCTGCTTTGCGGCAAACCCCACCTATTGCATGCTCTGATGGATCTCAATCAACTCCCCCCGACTAAAAAGTCTTCATATCGGATGAATGGAGAAGATCGTACTGAAGTCAAAGTCCAGGGGCGAGTTGATCAAGCTTTACTGGTAGTATCCAGGTGTCATCAACGTCTGGGCGGCCCTGCCAGTGCACTAAGTAACGACACAGAGGTCCGTCTGTAGTAGGAATGTACTGGTGGAATCTGATCTCCGTAATGCTCTAAGCGCTCAACTCACGAGCGGTGAATCCTGGTGCGATCGACAATACCGTGGGTGAAACCAAAGAAGACGAGTCCCCAGATGGATGGGTATCAGAAATGGGTGAGTTGTGGTTGCCATACTTGTGGCAACGAGAGTAGAGATGTGAGTGGATGGGAGTCCTCACTGCTTGGGTCCACATACTTGTGAGGCTCATAGTATGGTGTAAGATCTTTAACATTAAATACCAGATGATACCCATACTTGCAGGGATATCAAGTCTATAGGCATTCGTTTCAATGCAACTAATGACTGAGTAGGTGCCCAGTCGCTTGGCGCTTAGATTTTTGGCATGCCCCAGAGGGAGCCTCTCAGGGCGGATTCGCACCATTACCTATTCACCTTCCTGAAATACTTGTTCCCAATTTCGCATATCTGCATGAGTTTTATAATTTCCATTACTCGTAATGATCTGTCGGCAAACCGACTCATGCAAATGATGCGCAAATGACTAAACAGACTCGTGCAGATAATGCAAATGATGCCAAATAAAACATGATAGGCATGACACACTTGCAAGGGAAAAAACTGGTAATGACTGAGATGTATAACAAGTTGTGGCCTATCAGAAGTTTCTCTCGGTAGAATGAGAAAATATTCGCTGAGCTGCAAAACTATGGAATGTCAAATACATTCCAAGGGTTGTGGGTCATCAGAAGGCTCACCTGGTGGTAGATGGAAAAATTTATCGTGAATAATGTCATCACCCAAACAACCGACGCAGATGGTGACAAAAGAATGCAACGTCGGGATGTGTCGGGAAACACTCAAATGAAAAGGCTCGTCGGGCGGCTTTCCAGGAGGTATATGAAAGTGCAGGATAAGATCAATCCTAACTCTAGAGGGGGGGTGAATAGAGTTATTTAAAATAGTTTTGCAAATAAAAACTTGAGTGCAGAGAAAGTTTGACTTTACTTAGTGTAAGGTGCTATAGCAAATAATCAGAGTAAAAAGAAATTCACAGCACAAAGCAAAACACAAAGAAACAAGCAATCCAGACGACACAAGGAGCTATAGTGGTTCCCCAAATCTGGGTACATCCACTCTTCTATCACCCTTGATAGGAATCCACTTCAAGATGAGTTGATCAGGTGTCTTGAGCACCAGAGAGTTTTTGACCAGGTTCTCACAAACCAAAGGAGCTGATTTTGACCAGGTTTCAGCAAAACCAAAGGTAACTTTTGAAGGGAGTTAAAACCCTGTACAGAAAGAAAAAGAAAAAGGATGATGTTGTCTTCTCTATCAACAAGTAGGGAGAAGCAAAGTGGATCTGTAGATGTTGTCAAAGCTCCCCCTGAGATCAAGAAGAGGTTCAGGAAGGAGAGCTCTGCACAAGGGTGACAGGTCTTCAAAGATCTGATTTGCTCCAGCAAGGAATGATCCAAGAAAGTTGGATGGTTGAGTCTGAAGCAATCAGAATTCCTGTGAGTGAGCTTTCAAAACAATATCACAGAGAGAGCAGCTGAAGTCCTGTATTGTTATTCTCTGTATTCTGTATATTCTCTGTATTCTGAAAAATGAAAGAATGAATAATATAACTGAGTCTTCTTCTTCCTTTTCTTTGATAGCCGTTGGAAGTCAGCATTAATTGCTTTCCTTAAATTTCCATGCCTCAAAGGAAATGACAGGCAGACATTCCTTAGAAAATTCCTTGAGCCATGCACCAGATATGCTGTAACGGCCAATAAATCTTCAGCATTAATTGTCTGACAGAAAGAATTTGAATTCCTATTCAAAACTGACGGGAGTCTGGAAAGCGTCGAGCTCACAATAAAACGTCGATCTGAGCACGACACACGTCGGCCAGAGAGAGTTTTCTGTAAGCAGAACTGGGTTCGACGGAACGTCGAGCTGGGGTCGACTCCACGTCGAGCTGAGGTCGACTCCACGTCGAGCTGAGGTCGACTCTGCGTCGAGCTGAGATCGACTCTGCGTCGAGCAGAGGTCGACTCTACGTCGAGCTGAAGTCGACTATGCGTCGAGCTGAAGATTACTGTAACTAGCCTATGTGACCTTTATAGCAACAAGGAGGTCACAACACAAAATCCCTATAGAAGTATAGTCATCCTGGTCCAAATAGTAATAGGGTGTTCCAACAATCTCCCCCTATTTGGATTAGGATTACTATTTACATGAATTTAGGGATTCAAAGAAAGATAAAGCAGATACAATACACTACAATACAACCAGATATGTCAGAATAAAAAGCAGCATATATAACATTATATAGCAGCGCAAATGTTCAAATGTCCTGAGTCCAGCATATAGAAAGAATTGAAGCATCTTACTTTACTTTCCCTTTGGGGCTTTGTCTTGATCACTCTTCTTGAAGATGATTTCTCTGTTTGGATTTGAAGCTTCCTTTTTAGATCTGTAATCATCAGCTGCACCTAAAGACTTTTGATCTCTTGCACTGGGTGGTACAGCTGCAGGATGGAGTTGCATATATCTGTCTGAATCAAAGAATTTCTTAGAATTATATTTCTCCAATTCCTCTTTTCTTTGGTCTGACATTGTACTGATATGAGAGGTGTCCAGACCTTTTTCTCTAGCTTTATTAATCTCATTTAAAGCAGCCATTTCTGTCATTCTAGCTTCCAGTAGGCAGGAGTTTTGGTGGGATCTTCAAAAGGTACTGCTGGTTCAAATCAGTTAGAGGAGAGTTCTTGAGAGGTAGTTGGGGTGAGGTCAGCTCTAGGTCTATAAGGATAGGGACCAGAGGTTGGATCAATGGCTCTTCCCCTTTAATAAGGTTGAGAACCTGATCTTCCTCTGGACTGCCTGCCTCTATAGTTTCCTCTTTGCTGACCTCCCCTTTGCTGACTGTCTCCTTGATATCTTCTTGCTTGATATGTCTTTCCATGTAGCGCTGAAGGGGCTGGATTGGAAGATAGACTAGCACCTGCACCTGCATCTGGAGGAGGTGGAGGTGGAGGCTGATGGACAGGTTTGGTTGGTCCTTCATTGAATTTTCTTTTCTGTCTCATTGCTTTTCTCTGATTTTGGGAGTACTGCATCCATGGCTCTGTGATTTCACAATTGTATTTGATATAGTAGGGAATGTCATGGTCTGTAGCTCTGGCAATTGGTACTTTTTTCATGGCTTTTGATCTAGCTTTCCTCTTCCTTGCAATAGTTGCAGAGGAGTCATCAGAATCTGTAGCAAACTCATCTTCTGAACTTTGAGATTCTTCATATGGATCTATGTACTTCCTTTTAGAGATAGGAAAACTGATGGAGTCTGGAGCTGCTGAGGAGGAAACTGAAGGAAGATCTGCTGTCAGTGGGGAGGAGGAGTCTACCACTGCAGGAGAGGGCACAGCCTCAGGAGCCATAGAGACTAAAGAGGCTGGTTCCGAAGGGCTTGGGAGACATGGGTCTCAACTGCATCAGGTGTCTCAATCGCTTCACCTGAAGTTTCAACAGCTGCTAACATTTCAATTTCATCATTAGCAGGAGCCACTGCTACCACTGCTACATCAGGGATCTTCTGAAAAGGGACAATAGCCCTAGACAGATCTTCTTGAAGCAGTTCTGAATTAGGAGGAGGAGCCTCAGGTGCCATGGAAAGGTCTTCTTGAATCTGAGCTGGAGGGGAGAAGCTCTGGACAGAAGCTGCCAAACACTGAAGGTCTAAGGCACTGCTGATGAGCTGAATTGAAGCTGGAGGAGGAGCCTCAGATACTATCTGAACTTCTGCAACTGATACTGTCTCTGAACATGTCTGAACAAACTGAACTGTAGAAGGAGGCAGCTCTTCTTCTGCTGACATCTCCCCCTGCCTAGAATCAGTGGTAGCTGACTCTAGGCCCCCAGAAGAAGGGCATGCCAACTGAGAGGAGAGGGAGGAGACAGATGCAGAAAGAGTTCTCAGGGAAAGAATGAGAGGATCCAACTTGGCATCCAAGAGGGAGGAGAGCCTAGGGGCCAAAAGATCAAAAATCTGATTGGCCAAAGGCAGGAGAGCTACTTGCTCAAGGGGAACTTGAGTAGAGGTAGATGGAGTAGCAGAAACTGTAAATGTAGAAGATGTTGAGGGTGGTGTAGACAGTGGAGGTGCAGGATAAGATCAATCCTAACTCTAGAGGGGGGGGTGAATAGAGTTATTTAAAATAGTTTTGCAAATAAAAACTTGAGTGCAGAGAAAGTTTGACTTTACTTAGTGTAAGGTGTTATAGCAAATAATCAGAGTAAAAAGAAATTCACAGCACAAAGCAAAACACAAAGAAACAAGCAATCCAGACGACACAAGGAGCTATAGTGGTTCCCCAAATCTGGGTACATCCACTCTTCTATCACCCTTGATAGGAATCCACTTCAAGATGAGTTGATCAGGTGTCTTGAGCACCAGAGAGTTTTTGACCAGGTTCTCACAAACCAAAGGAGCTGATTTTGACAAGGTTTCAGCAAAACCAAAGGTAACTTTTGAAGGGAGTTAAAACCCTGTACAGAAAGAAAAAGAAAAAGGATGATGTTGTCTTCTCTATCAACAAGTAGGGAGAAGCAAAGTGGATCTGTAGATGTTGTCAAAGCTCCCCCTGAGATCAAGAAGAGGTTCAGGAAGGAGAGCTCTGCACAAGGGTGACAGGTCTTCAAAGATCTGATTTGCTCCAGCAAGGAATGATCCAAGAAAGTTGGATGGTTGTGTCTGAAGCAATCAGAATTCCTGTGAGTGAGCTTTCAAAACAATATCACAGAGAGAGCAGCTGAAGTCCTGTATTGTTATTCTCTGTATTCTGTATATTCTCTGTATTCTGAAAAATGAAAGAATGAATAATATAACTGAGTCTTCTTCTTCCTTTTCTTTGATAGCCGTTGGAAGTCAGCATTAATTGCTTTCCTTAAATTTCCATGCCTCAAAGGAAATGACAGGCAGACATTCCTTAGAAAATTCCTTGAGCCATGCACCAGATATGCTGTAACGGCCAATAAATCTTCAGCATTAATTGTCTGACAGAAGGAATTTGAATTCCTATTCAAAACTGACGGGAGTCTGGAAAGCGTCGAGCTCACAATAAAACGTCGATCTGAGCACGACACACGTCGGCCAGAGAGAGTTTTCTGTAAGCAGAACTGGGTTCGACGGAACGTCGAGCTGGGGTCGACTCCACGTCGAGCTGAGGTCGACTCCACGTCGAGCTGAGGTCGACTCTGCGTCGAGCTGAGATCGACTCTGCGTCGAGCAGAGGTCGACTCTACGTCGAGCTGAAGTCGACTATGCGTCGAGCTGAAGATTACTCTAACTAGCCTATGTGACCTTTATAGCAACAAGGAGGTCACAACACAAAATCCCTATAGAAGTATAGTCATCCTGGTCCAAATAGTAATAGGGTGTTCCAACAGTATATAAAAAAAGTCATCTTAAACATACAACTCACTAGTGCGAAGGCACAAGCCAAACATGTGAAGTTGAGTGCTCCTTGGGAAGGGAAGCTTGTCAAATGGGTATCTCGGGAACTCAACAAAGGGTTTCGCAAGAAAATCAATAATGAGAAGATGATCCTCTAAAAGAAAACTGTCACCAACAATAGTGTCTACGAAAATAAATGAGACAGCCACAACAAAGTCAATGCTAGACCCATGACCCTCCCAAGAGAGTAACGGCTCATCAGGAGGCTCATCGATTGGTTCAACAATGAAGTCAATAATAGTGGGATGATCCTTCAGAAGAATGTCGTTGATAGAGGTAGTGCCCTCATAAGAAAGTGAGGCAATCACTATGAGGTCAACACAAGGCTCTCGGTCGCAGTGTGACTCGGGGCAATGCTAAGGGAAGAGTAAGAAAATCCCTACTCAATAGTGGGCCATTAGGTATAATGTCGAGGCCTGACTTTCTAGTCGAAGGGAAACTAAGTCTAAATGAGGTGTAGAAGGTAGATATACCACTACAGTGTCACTAGATCGCTCGTCCCCACTATCGTAACCACGCTCACTAGTAATACTAGTATCACTCTCTACCTGTATGAAATGGTCATGATCAGACTTGGACTCCAAGATCAAGTGGGAACTGAGTCTCAACCGGATGAGGTGAAACAAAATCTGGTGTCATGTCTCTTATGTCAATGGGAGCACTACTAGACACGTAGGTGGCTTGACCTAAATCACTCGGCTTTCTCCTATTGATTCTTCTTAAGGCAGATCTCATGTGATCAAAATGAGCATCCGAGCAATCAAGTTGATCAAAAACTAACCGTTCAAATTCGGCCCCAGGTATTCAGTTTGTGGAACATTAGGAGGGTTTTGATATTTGATGTGATCCTGGCGATGGTGGCCTCTATACGACTTCTGAGAGCCATCTAGACGGTCGTTCCTAATATAATCAAATCGTGCTCGTGGGTGGACGTGATCCCTACGAACGTGTGACAGCGGGCGAGGATGATCAACATGATAGTACGAGGTGTAACGATGATGACCTGAATGGTATTCAACCCTATCATCATAATGTCGTGGAGAGGTGTAATGATGATAACGTGAGGACCCCTCATCATGGTGGTCATCCCTAGCATAATAGAATCGTGTTGAAGGGTCCACAGGATCTCTGAAAGGGGTGTGCTGCAAACAAGAATAATCATCATGGTAACGTGGTGACCTCACTGAAGTGGCTCTATGAGATTGGGTATCGATAGACTCGAGATCCCCAAATAGAGGAGAGGAAAGTCAACGATAACTAGTCATAGATGAATCTAAACACTCTATATGACCTACCACTGCGTATATAAATGTGGCTTAAACCTGGCTCGGATACCAATTGATGTAAGAGTGCACAAATCCAAGACTACTAGGGATGAGGATGAGAACCCGATGCGCTAACCCTAGTCTATATGCAATGATACCGTCGGTGACAACGACAAATTAGTACGAGCAATAATAATAAACACATGCAATAATATTAAAAAGGAGAAAACATTTACTTAGAAAAGCATTTAATGGTTTGCCTCCGCTCTGAGGGCCAAAAGCAAGGCGCGCGCGGCAAATGAGTCCAACCTGCAAATCATAAGTGAGTCGAGACGATCTATTCACAGGAAATATATCCAAGTAAATATAAGATCCAAACCAATAATAATTCTGAAAATAATCATTCAATACAACAAGTGACTCACCGAGTACAGGATTGTCCAAGGCGGTGGAGATTTCAGAGAAGGAAACGCTTTGACGGCGATTCGATGTGAAACCGGAGGCGGGATGACAAAGAAGACAGATGATTTGATGGTGGGAAGCGGGATCGAGCCGGAAAGGGGTAGATTCAACTATATGGAGGCAAATCCGTGTGGCGGGAGGAGGGTGGATTCGACGGTTTGCAAGCAGATTCGGGCTGTGGGAGGTGGATCAGATAGGTGGGGTGGCTGGATCTGGGTTGGACTGCTCAGATCTGGACAGATCTGGTGGGGAAAGGGGGATTTGTAAGTGGTTCCACGGAATTGGGGGGGGGGGGGTAGCAATGACTGGCAGCTGGAGGCAGCAAGGGCGGTTGTTGTGGGGTTGGGAGAAGGGGAGGCCATGGCTGTAGGGGTTGGGACAGTAGACAACGATGGTTGTAGGGGCTGAGACAGCAGGCGACAGTGGCAGCAGGGGTTGGAATGGTAGGCAACGAATGTTGTTTGGGGTTTGGGAAGGGGCAACAGCTGTAGTGAGGAAATTTCCAGTAAGGCAGCGATTGTGGGGAGTTATGGGGGTGGCGGTAGAGGTCTTAGGGTTGGGGAAAAGGTGGCTAGGGTTAGGTAGTACCTTGGGGAGAAAGATGAGCGTCTAGGAGTCGCCACCTAGGGTTCCACAGAGTCGGCACTGTGTGATGATCACGGGATTCCAGGAATGATTTCTCCAAAATCTGCGATAGCCCCAAACAATCCCCTCAAAGCTCTTTATAAAAAAAGAAAACTAGGGCATCCCACAATTGATGATTATGATAAGTTGGAGGTGAGGTTACCCAAATACATCAAAATAAATGCAAAAAAAACAAAGTAATATATGAAATGAAATCTGAACGTGGATCTAGATGCATCCGCGGAGTCGGATTATCGATCCGATCAAGCCCTCCTGTGTGAGTACACGAACGTGGGTCCCGCTTTACGGCAAACCCCTTCTGGTGCATACTCTGATGGATCCCGATCCAAAAGGCTCGACTAATCCAAGGGCATAATGGCTCGTGTTTAAAGCATTGCCACCAGTACAAATCACAATTATTGTTGCAAGCAACAGTAATGTCCTCCATGTAAATCCAGGAAATTGTGTGTGTAATCTTTCCAACTATGCATAATTACAGCTCTACTTTTAAAAATTACCAACATTAAGATATATGCACAAGAAATTGAAATATGCCCTGGCAGCCACAATACGGGCTGTTGTTCACCGTCCTCTATTTTGTATTTGGTAAACAAAATTTACAAAGGGGCGGGGATGGTAGGTGGGGTACTTTCGTTGTCGGGGCATGAAGGAACACCTCGGGATCAGGTCCCTAACAATAGATGGAAGGTCTACTTGAGTGGGGTCTATGTCGTCGACTCGTCGATGATATCTTGTTGCTTCTGTGGCTTCTTCTTTGATTTTCCCATTCTGTTGGCTTCTCTTCCTCAGTGTTGTGAAGATTCTAAAATATATATTCAGTTAACCGTATCTTGATTTGTTAATTATGTGCCTCAAATCGTAACCCAAGGAGACAACTCATACTGAACACAGCCTGCGGGGTCCGGGTCGCGACCTTGGTCAAAAAATTTCAGGGCACCCAGACGTGTGTCGAGGCCATGTAGCAGTTGGGACCATTCTATAAATCAGTGAACGCATCCAGAAGGAGGAGACGCGACGTTTCGATACACACGCCCAAACCACATGGCCGTGTGGCGAGGTCGTGTGCCGTTCTTACGATTCCATGGTGATTGCTAGATGGCTGTCGATGAAAAGACGCGTTGATTGAGGCACGCGCCCAAGGAACACAGGTGTGACCCAAAAGTTGCGTCGAGTTCTAGTCGAAGCAACTTCCCAATACAAAACTCTAATAGAATTAATGCAACCATGTTTCCTGATTATCATTTCTTTGAACATGAATGCACTAACTACTTGAGAAAAAGACATAATGCTCGAAGTTGTCGGTTTAATAGACCAGCACTCTTTCATCCAAAGGGGATCATGAAAGGTCCTCATATACTATCATCACCCCTTATAATGAAAAAAGAGGTAATGAGCCCAAGGTAACCTGGGCCCTAACTAAGTTTAGTTGTTTGTGTAGGTGAGAGACTGTTCTTCCACAAACCAACTGCGGTACTTGGACAGTGGCTGCTTCAGGCATATGACTGGACATAAAGGACTGTTGGAAAAATATAAGGTCATGGATGGCCCTAAGGTAATTTTTGGTGACTCCAATTATAGAAAACTACTTGGACAGTGTGTCAAGGGCGTGCCAAGGGCGTGCCAAGAGCGTGCCAATATTTTTTCTTGTACAAAGTGTTATACAAACTCCAAGTCGCTTTGTCCTCGGTTAGGAAATTTTTAAAGCAGTTCTAAAGTAGTTCTGGGGTTTGAGATTTCATCTGAATTCGGAAATTCGCCCATTTGTCTGTAACTGTAATTATTCTGAATAGTGAAAATCTGACTGTTGCTGCCCGTGGACGTAGTAGCCCATTTTGGGGTGAATCACGTAAATCTGTCAACTGTAATTGTTTATTTTCACTTTCGTTTTTCATTCTACTGGAATTTCCACAACATGATTCTTCAAGGTTTAAGCTCTTAGAGGTGAACATTGCTTTGATACCAATTGAAAGTGTGGAAAAAGAAATGAATATTTTTCTAAAGAGGATGGATACAACAACATATCAAGCCCTTATCCCACTAGTGGGGTCGGCAGAGGAGGGGATGAATAGAGAACAAAAATTATCTTACTAAATCACACGAGTTTATGCCCTAATTATCGTACTTTTCTTCCTATTTTGTTCCTCACCACTATTGCCATTACGTCTATAGTTTCATTAGCACCTTTGTGGCTTATTGTTGCTTATTGTTGCTTTGTTGCTCCATTTTTATAATTGTTACTTTATTACTGTTACAATTGTTTCTTGCTTCTGCTCCTCTAGACTTTTACTGCTCTACTAATCTTGCTCTGCTACTATTGATGCATTAGCTTGTATATTTCTGACTAGCTGAGTTGCTTTATTACCGATTTATGTTGCTCATTTACAAGTTCACATATGAGATTCACACATTTTCTCCTTGCTTCACATCAAGGAGATAGATTTTGGTCTCTTCATTTTCTATGTGAGAAAACATTTCAACTATCCATAAATCAACAACATCTAGGGAGATCAAAGAATAAATTAACAGCAGCTCTATTTAATGTTGCAAATACTCCACTAATATTAGAATAAGAAAGTTTTGTTTGTTTAATTCAGTGGAAAAAAAACATGGGATCAGATTCTAGCATTGAAGGGTGACATTTCATCATCACTGACATCCTCGATCTAAGTTACAACTAGATAAGCTAGATGGAGAGCTCTTTGAGATGATTGTTGTCCACTGCTTGCATCTACACTCGGTTACTATGAGGACTCAAAATCTCTTAGGGCCTGTTCGTTGCGTAGGAATTGGGAGTTTGGAATTGACATTCATTTGTCAATTCCAATTATTGTTGTTCGGCAGGAACACAATAACGTGGGAATCGGTATTGAGGTTAATTATCATCAAAATCAAAATGTCATTCCCGTGAACTTAATTTATGAGCTTCCGAGGTCTTCTTTCGCAATTCCTATCACGCTCGCGAGTCGCGACCAAGTGCTCCCTCCGCACTTCCTTCTTCTTCCTCGACGACCTGCAATCGGGCGTGGCTTCATCCCTTGCCAGCTCTCACAGGTTTCGCAGCCATTTCGTTGGTGTTTCACTGCCATTTTGTTGTGTTTTCCTCCTCCATCAGGAATCTTTAATGCAAGCCTGCAACTCCTCAGTCCGCCGACGTTCTTACCGAGGCGGCGACAGGTATAGATCTATGATTCCTTCCAGATCTATTTTCATTCCAAGATCTAGGATTTGTATATGTGTATGTGTGTATAGTGTGGGTTTGCCCAAATTTGTGTGAATGTTTGTGTATATGTGAATGTGTATATATGCAAATGTGTGAATTTGTGTGAATGTGTATAAAGCTTCCTAATGTATTAGGAAGCTTTATTTCTTCCTCCCACCTCTTTAAAAGGGAAGAGCCATTGGTCCACCTCCTCTACGAGGATTGTTCTTGGTGAGATCTATTCGGGATTTTTGAGAGATCCTCCTGAGCCCACTGAGGGGTTTG
This sequence comes from Platanthera zijinensis, assembly GCA_039513925.1. Lineage (NCBI taxonomy): Eukaryota > Viridiplantae > Streptophyta > Magnoliopsida > Asparagales > Orchidaceae > Platanthera > Platanthera zijinensis. The sequence continues at coordinate 2,471,511 of CM077083.1, forward strand.
TCATTGCCGAGGGATGCTTATAGCGTGGGTCACGTCTCTACATTCCCAGGACATCCTTTCGGGACTTCTTGACTCGGGAAATGCACACTGGTGGCGCTGTTTGCCACTTTGGCAAAGATAAGGCGATTGCTTTAGTTGAGGATTGCTTCTTTTGCCCCGCCATGAAAATAGATGTGGCACGTGTTGTGCGACACTACGGCACATGTCTGACAGCGAAGGGTTCAAATCAAAATACTGGACTCTATACACCTCTTCCGGTCCCACACCAGCCTTGGGTCGATATCAAGTTATCAACATGGATTTTGTATTAGTACTTCCTCGCACCCTGAGGAAGCATGATTCTATTTTCGCAGTGGTGGACCGATTTTCGAAGATGGATCACTTTATTGCCTGCGACAAGACCGCTAATGCAACTCATGTGGCGACCCATTTCATGAGAGACATTTTTCGATTGCACAAATTACCCAAATTCATAGTGTCTAACCATGACTACGGGTGAGGAGTGAAAACCGAAAACCGACTAAACCGACCAAACCGCACCGATTTTGAAACCGAACCGCCCGGTACGGTGTCGGTTCGGTCTGGAGCTTTTGTAAACCAAAGGACTATCGGTTCGGATCGGTTTTCAGGTTGTGAAAACCAATCAAACCGAACCGAACCGAGTTTTTTGTTTAACATAATTTAAAGTTTAAGTGTTTAACTAATTATACTTAAGCATATTAATATACTTTTGTATAACCGATCAAACTTGTATAAGCGTTAAGCATATTAATATACTTAAGCATATTAATATATTAAATGTCAGTTTGAGATAGTCGATAGCATTAAGTCATGTTAATATCTTATAATCTTATTTATTTGAGATAGCTGATAGCCTGATAGTGATAGCCTGATAGGGTTTCGGCCTACGAGTTTCAAGTTTTATTAAGTTCATTTTTTTCTCTTTTTCATTTTTTTTGAGATAGCAGCTGATAGGGTTTCGTCGGGTCTCCACTCTCCGCAGTCCAATTTCCTACTTTCCAGTTTCCTCCCATTTTCCGGCGCCGGCGGTTCGCAAATCGCAATCGCAGACTCGCGGTGTCGATGAAGACGAGACCGTCGAGGGCAACGACGAGACCGTCGAGGGCAACGACGAGACCGTCGAGGGCAACGATGAGACCGTCGAGGGCAACGATTGCGGCGACGACGGAAGATGACTGAATGCTTCAGATTTCTCATTTTTGACGGTGTTTAGCCGTGCGGCGGGCAGCGACTCCGGCTGTTCATCTTCCTATTCCCTTCTATTGCTTCGTTCTGTCGTTCAGGTATGAATAGTATGACTGAATGCTTTAATTTTTTTGGTTTTTGCCCTGCAGATGAGTTCATCTTCCTATTCGGCTATTCCAGCTTTAGTTTTTTTTTCCTGCATATGAGAGCATCTTTATGTAGATGTTGAAACCATTCACATTTGTTCCCGCTTTAGGTATGAATAGTATGACTCAATTAGGGGTTTTTTCCTGCGTGACAAAAGGGCAATGTGTTTAGCTACATGTTTTTGTAATACCAGATGACAATCTACTTATCTACCCGATGTGTTTGACACATTTTTGAACAAATGAATTGATGGTTGTATCAATGATACTTTTGCTGTCACAATAAATTGGGTTTAAAAAAACAGACACCCATATCAAGTAGGTGATTACTAAGCCATTTAAATTCATTAAATCAATCTATCATTGACTTATACATTAAATCAATCTATCATTGCCTTATACTTTATCTTAATTCTTACATGGGCAAAAAAAGTAAAAATAAAAAAAAAAGATGGGTTTAATATTAACTATTATATGTTTGTTCACAAAAAACCGACACCGAACCGAAAAAAACCAATTGAAAACCGAACCGACTTTGAACCGAACCGACCGGATTCGGTTCGGGTCAGTTTGGACAAGCCAAAAATTGATGCATGTCGGTTCGGGTTCGGTTTGGGTCCAAACCGACCCAAACCGAACCGCTTGCAAGCCTAACCATGACGTTTGATTTTTGAGATATTTTTTGAGAACGTTATGGCATAAGAAGGGTACGACTTTTAGGTTTTCTACCGCTTATCACCCATAGACTGACAGCCAAACGGAGATTGTTAATAGGAGCTTAGGGAATTTGTTACAGTGTCTAATTGTGATCACCAGTCGGTTTGGGATTCTGTATTACCTATATATGAATTTGTATACAATAGTTTTATCAATAGGACTACTGTCAGTAGCTCATTCCAAATAGTGTCAGGTTATGAGCCTAGGAAGCCTATTGACCTAGCCTCTGTTCCCTTAGAGTCACGTCCTAGTGAGTATGTCGAGTCCTTCATTCATCACATACATGAACTACATGAATTGATCCTGAAGAAAATTGCTAGCAGTAATTATTTAAAGCACAAGCAGATGAACACAAGCGTGAGCAACATTTTCGAGTAGGCGAGTAAGTCATGATCCAATTTCGCATGGAGAAGCTCCCAAAAGGAGTCGCAGAGAAACTACAACCGAAACGAATAGGCTCGTATAGGATTATAAAAAAAATGGAACAAATGTCTATGGGGTCAACCTCCTAGCAAATATGGGTATTCATCATGTATTTAATACTGAAGATTTAACAACGTACTTTGAGCCTCTCGAGCATAAAGATTCATACCTTGAGCCACTTCCTACATCCTCCCTATTACAACCTAACCCTTTCATTGGCCACTTTGGACAAGCACATGCGGACTTGCCCGCACCACCTATAATTACACCGGTTCTTCTGGATTCACAAGCATGAAAGGTGAGAGGTGAGCGCATTGCTGATATTGTAGCACATGAGTGCATTTCCATCGTGGACGGGCCATCTTGTTGTTATATGGTGGACTAGAGTGAACGATACATGGATATCCGCGGCGGAATTTGATAGGCTTGCTCCCGATCTTCGATGTCAGTATGACCATCTCCATTCATCTGAGATGAATGTTTTTCAGTCGGGAAGAGTTGATGGAGAACGGCACTGGACTACGGGTTACCAGTAGGCGGGGCCCATATTCGTATATTCGCACAGAAGGTGATGATCAGATCGGTGATCCGAGACCTTGACCGCGTCCAGATCGTCGTTTTAAAATTTATGTGTACTTTATTTTATTCTATTGAACGTGTATTTAGTGTTTTAGGGCATCGAGCGTAACGACCAATCATAGTCGTTCGTGCCCGGTGTCCAACCGCTCCCTCCTGTTATAAATAGGGATGGATGCTTCGTTTATTGTCATTGCTTGTATTGTGAGACAATCCAGACCGATAGTCATCAGTTGTGAAATGCTACAAGACTCCAGAGTGCGAAGTCCCGATTGATTTCAATTATATTTTTGTTCCTATTATATTTCCCATCCACAGGACCCGTGAACCCCCCATCATCTGACGTGGAACCACCATTAATCCCCTAAAAACCATGATTTTCATCAAATCAGGAGGAAACCACCCCACCCCATCCTGTTCCAGCCTTTGCCTCTCGGCAGAAGAAGTTACAGGCTGACTCCTGCAAGTTTGTCTCGCCCATCTGCACATTCAGGGTCGCAGAATCTCTCCCCTCACATTTTCATCGGTCTCCCCCCGTGGCTTCCTCGTCATTTTCCTATGCAGTTCTTCCGCTTACAGATCACGTCCATCGCAAACGACGACCAACCCTCCTCTTATGTACGACAACATCACCAACATCAACTGCTGCTCTTCTTCCTCCCTGTCGCAAGTTATAAACCTATTCCATCAATAGTTCGATGCACTATTCATCATCTTCCTCCTACAACGCCATGTCCATCATCTTGTCGCAAACCTCACAATCCCGTTAACCACCTTCCCCCTTTTCCCTCTTTTCAGTGCCAACATTTCTCCCTCTTCATCTTCTAGCGCCAACCATCCCCTTGTTCCTGCGCCTAACATCTGCTCAAAACCATTAAGCATTTTGAAGCCCACCACCACAACCTTTCTAGCCTTCAATTCCATATCTGTCATATTTCACAAAACCCGACCACCTCCAGAACCGAGAACAACGCGGTTTATTTCCAAGGATCTCCACCCACCACCATTGTCGGATCTCCGTTGCTATGTGAGTAATTGTAAGGTGTTTTGTTTTTTTCTATATTGAATATTTTGATGAATTTGTTGTATTTTTTTGGTAATTGAACTTGTGGTGATATCGTTGCGTTTCTATAATTCTTATTAGTCATCATTTACGAAAGCTGTAGTGGAAATACTTCATCGTGATTTTCCTAAACATCTGAAATTGAAATTCACTTTGTAATTAATTTGCTGAGTTTATAAAATCAGCATTGTTAAATTTTATTTCCGGATTAAATTAAAATTGCTTATGCGTAATTTTTGGTTGAGGTCGGCACAATCACGTTTCACACCCTATCCTGCATCACTTGCCTCTCAATATTAGTGTTAAACCACAAATTACAAGTGTAAATGATCAGCCCAAACAAATATTCATTTAAGCTGAAAACATAAGAAAATTGTGAGATAGGCTCAATAAGCCAATATTTACAGCGTGCAATAAATAGTTAGAAGAAAAATGCTATCCCAAGATATAATTTCTTTAAAAGGCATAAGAAAACAGCTAAACGGAGGCATACCTTGAGAACCTGAAGCTTCTTGCATGGCATCCATGCATCGAGATGAAATAGCCGACTCCTCATCTCTCAGGGCTGGAGAATCATACGCAGCTGCATACCCAAGGCGGGTTACACTGGAAAACAGTTTCCTTTCACTGTTCATGGACGGGTTTGTTGATGGCACAGCACCACTCCCAAGTGCTGAACAGAATTATATTCAGTAAACAAGAAAACATCTATAAACCTATCAGCCTTCGTTGATAGAGCGAGTAAAGAAGAATTTTGCATAATAAAGAGAATTATTTTACTGCTTTACTTGATGGGGATCATTTGCCATATCTGCTCCATAGCACAGTAGGGCCCACATTCGTCTATTCGTGCAGGAGGACTTGACCGAATCGACGATCTTACTTCACGAATGCATCTAGATTTCGTTTACATATATTTTCGTATATTGTATACTTTTTAAAAATTTTACATTTAGTGAGGGTTGTGTTAGGTAGATGGTCAACGTAAAATTTAGTCACCCTAATGAATATGGAACATTTGAGAAATTGTGCAAAAGTTAGGTGCAGTGTTAAATATGCAAGAGTACTCGTTGTATGATCGGAATTCGGCGTCTTTGCAAGAACCGCTGCACCTGCAAAACGACTTGGTGTGGTGTAAAATAGGCAAAATTCTTTACATATTAGACGTCCTAGGAAAAATATATCGTAAAACTTGCGACCGACTTAAGTTTGGAAGTTGAGATACGCTAATGAAAAAAACGATGAAAATTGTGGATACGATGATTAGAAGAATGATAAATATCTTATGACTGTGAGAGATTAGATGGGTGAGTGAGAAAACTAAATTTTAGATAATTCAAATTTTAAATTATGATACATAAAAAAAAAAATTCAACAAAGTATTATTGTGGATAATACTTGCAGGGATGAAGTTGTTGGGGAATATGGAAAAGGTGATAGATTAGCTCTTAAATTGGTCATAGAAAAAAAAAACTATTAATGTGATCGGTGCTTACACAGTTACATGTCACTAGTAGAATTAAGTGAAGTTATAAAAGTACAATTTTAGGAAGACTTAAATAATTTAGTAAGAAAAATCTCACAAAAAGAGAAGATTTTCAAAGGAGGGAACTTAAATGGACATATAAAGAAGAAAAAAATAAATTAAACATCTATTCATGGAGGATTTGGATATGAAAAAGAAATGAAGAAAAACAAACCATTTTAAACTTTGTCATAGCACATGAGATAATTGTGACAAATACGATTTTCATAAAGAAGAAAGAACATTTAATTACTGTAGAGAAAAACTGAACCTTATATATATGTTCTCAATAATGAAATACAATGTATGAATACATATTTATAGGAGAGAGAAAGAGAGAAGAGAGTCTTATACAAGATGTGGGACTAAAAAGGAGAGAAGAAGAAAAAACAAATAAATAGGCCTAATTACATGGGATTTTCCAACACTCCCCCGCAAGCTGGAGCGTACAAGTTGTATGCACTAAGCTTGAACAGACACTGGTAGAATAGGGTGCTAGGTAGAGCCTTTGTGAGGATAGCAGCCACTTGTTCAGTACCAGGAACATGCTTCAATTCTATCTTCTTTATTTGGACTTTATCCCGGATAAAGTGACAGTCTACTTCAATATGTTTCGTTCTTTCATGAAAGACTGGATTTTTCGCAATATGTATAGCCGCTTGGCTATCACAAAACAGAATGGCAGGTGAGGGAAGTTTTACCCCTAGATCGGCCAGGAGACTTTCAAGCTAGGTAAGCTCAGAGACAACAGACGTCATTGATCGGTATTCTGATTCAGCTGATGATCGAGCAACCACTGCTTGTTTCTTACTCCGCCAGGTAACGAGATGTCCTCCAAAAAAGGTAGAAAAATCACTGGTTGACCGGCGATCATCCAAGGAACCGACATAGTCTGCATCAGAGTACGCAACCAATGTTGGAGTAGAGAATGAGGTTTTGTATACCAAACCTTGACCCAGGGATATTTTGAGGTATCTAAGAATACGTTCAACAGCTTGAAGGTGAGATGTTCGCGGAGCATGCATAAATCTGCTGACCACCCCAACAGTGAAGGAAATATCCGGCCTCGTGACCGTTAGATAGATCAATTTTCCAACCAGTCGTCGATAGTATTCCGGATTTTGAAGAGGAAGGTCTGTATCAGAAGAATGTGCACACAACTTATGATTTGCGTCCATCGGAATAGTAGTAGGTTTGCATCCTGAGTAACCAGCATCCTGAAGGAGATCCAGGCAGTATTTCCTTTGAGAGATGACGAGTCCATCTGGTCGTCTTGCGACCTCAATACCAAGGAAGTAACGAAAATGTCACAGATCCTTTGTTTGAAAGACGGAGCTGAGGTGTTATTTAACTGTTTGGATGCCCTTTGAATCGTCTCCAGTGATCAAGATATCATCAACATACACTAACAGAAGAACAGTTCTTGTTGCCTGATGACGTGCGAATAGTGAGAAGTCAGCTGAACTCCGAGTGAAGCCGACTTGCCGGACGGCCTTATTGAACTTGTCAAACCATGCCCGAGGGGATTGTTTGAGACCATAGATGGACTTCTTGAGATGACAAACTCGGGACTCCCCGGTGGCCTCAAACCCGGGCGGTTGCTGCATGAAAACCGTCTCCTGGAGGTCGTCGTTGAGGAAGGCATTTTTGATGTCCAGTTGGTTATTGCTGATGCACAACTACCGAGAGAAGAACCCGAACGGTGTTCAGCTTGGCCACAAGCGAGAACGTCTCCTCATAATCGAGGTCTTGCTGCTGGGTGAAGCCACGAGCCACCAGACGGGCCTTCAGACGGTCAATCGTTCCATCAGGAGCATGATTGATCACAAAGACCCATTTACACCCAACAGGTGTCTGACCGGTAGGTAATGGTACCAAGGCCAAGGTCTGATTAGCCCAGAGAGCCGTCATCTCTTCTTCCATAGCCGTCCGTCAGCCAGGATGTTGGAGAGCCTCCTGCACAGAGTTAGGTACCAAAATCGAGGATAATGAAGTGGCAAAAGTCTGGAGTTGTGGAGAAAAGCGATGTAAGGATACATAATTCGCCATGGGATAAGCTGTAGATTCTGGTGTTGGATCAGCGGGACGTGGAGCATCAGAGAGCGAGTCAGACTGCAGTGGGGCACCGGAGGCAGGATGAAGACGAGTATAAACCCAAATAATAGGAGGTTTGGCAACAGGAGAGGCATGGGCTGTAGGGCTTGGTGGTGGAGGTGTGGTAACGGGAATAACTGGACGCAAGACAGTTGGTAGTAGTGATGTAGGAGCTGAAGCAGTGAAGAAAGGGAGATCCTCTCGAAAAATAACATCAGTAGATACTGTCACCTTTCGGGTAGCGGGTGAGTAGCAGACGTAGCCCTTTTGTGTCCGTGAGTAACCGACAAAGACGTGTTTGGTAGCCCGGGGGTACAATTTGTCCAAAGTTGGACCAAGGTTGTGAGCGTAGCAAGTGCACCCAAAGATGCGGGGTGTGAGAGAGAATGTCGGAGTTGATGGAAACATGAGGCTGAATTGAGTGACATTGTGGAGGATAGGGGAAGGAAGACGGTTAATCAGGTAGCAAGCCGTCGAAAGAGCAAAATTCCAATAAGTTTTGGGAACGTGCATTTGGAGCATGATGGAGCGGGCCACATCGAGAAGGAGTCGATTCTTCCGCTCTGCGACTCCTTTTTGTTGGGGGGTATAGGCACATGAAGTTTGATGAATAACCCAAAAGTCAGAGTAAAGAGTTGCAAATTTGTGGCTAGTGTATTCACGAGCATTGTCTGCGTGAAGTGTTTTGATGTTAGTGGAGAATTGTGTTTGCGTCTCCAGAAGGAACGCCCGAAAAACACGATAAAGCTTAGAGCGTTCACGAAGAAGATATATTCATGTCATTCTCGAATAGTCATCAATGAACGTCAGAAAATAGTGATAACCAGAAATGCTATTAACTTTGTACGAACCCCAGATATCAAAGTGTACCAAAATAAAGGGAGCAGTGCTCCGAGTACATTTAGATAAAAAAGATGAACGAGGCTGCTTGCCTAACACACATGATTCACACTGAAAAGAAGGTAAAGATACATCGGTAGAGCCTTCTGGAGGACAGGTAAAGGGGCATGGCCAAGACGCCGATGCCAATCGATGGAGGAGACGGAAGAGAGGATAGCAGGAGATTCATCAAGGAGGTAGAGCCTGTTTTGCAGTCGTCCTTTACCAGTGATAGTGTGTGTCTTGTGATCCTGTATCAGAAAGGAAGAAGAGGTAAATGTTACAGAGCAGTTCAAATCATTAGTCAAGCGACCAACAGAAAGCAAATTAAATGGGGAGCCTGAAACGTGAAGAGCCGAGCATAGAGAGAGAGAAGAAGAGAGAGGGATGTCAACGGGAGAGAAGCAACGCGGGTTCCACGGGAGAGAAGCAACGCGGATAGTAAGGGAGGAAATTCGTGGCTAAGGGAGGAGATCGCGGGCAAGAAGAAACCGCGGCGACTATAGAGAAGTTGCGGCAAGCAAAAAGAGAGAAACGTGAGAGGGAGGCCATGCGGATAGCAAGGTAGACCACGCGGGCAGAGAAATAAACGAGAGAGGGTGGACCCCACGAGAGAGAGGTTATAAAAGGGAGGAAGGAAGACGAGGAGATGTGGAAGCCATGAGAGAGAAACAGAGTAAGGGAAGCGGTTAGAGGGACAGGCCGCGCGACTCTGCGGCTAAGCTGGAGAAGGGGGAAGCTGCGCAGTCAGCCGAGAGAACAGGTGGTTTCCAAACAGATAGGCCGGACCGTTTCGCTCTGATACCATGTAGAGAAAAACACAACCTTGTATATATGTTCTCAATAAGGAAATACAATATATGAATACATATTTATAGGAGGGAGAAAGAGAGAAGAGAGTCATATACAAGATGTGGGAGTAAAGAGGAGAGAAGAAGAAAAAAACAAATAAATGGGCCTAATTACATGGGCTTTTCCAACAATTACGATTAACAACGGGCCAAATAAGTCATAAATTAATTATTTTATAACTCGCAAAATAGATAAAATGATTTGTAAGGATTTCAAAGTCATACCAGAAGAAAGTTTGACAACACAACATAGATTAGTGGTGTTGGATTACAAATTAAATATAATAAATTTAAAACAAGGACAAAAATGATGCTAAAAATTCAGTGGTGAAACTTGAAGATGGAAAAACATGTTGATTTCAAGACAATAGTTATAAGACAACTAGTTCGAAAGATCTTGTTGTGTAAGATAACGGATCAGGATGTCATCCCCCGAGCTTAACTTCAAATTATGGGAATTCTCATTCTCCAAAAGAAAATTGAATGGGGAATGTGTTTGTTTAAGTTAATCAAGTATAGTATGCAGCAAGGTGACATTTTGATGCAGGACGGCGGGTAGGGTATGCGCGCCTGTCAATTTTTTTCAGGAAATGCTAAATGCAAGTGATGTTTTATGAATTATGCAAAGGCTTTAAGCGGGTATTGCAAGAACTTAAGAAAAGAAACAACTTTAATTTTTGTAATTATAAAAATATCTATTTTGTTTCAAAATGAATTTTTTTAAAAAATGGTTCAATTCAAAATCCAGGGAAAGGAAATTTGCAACTTTCGTTATGTTCCACTTGTCGTTGCAAAATGAAAATCGTGAACTCCAAATACGTTTCTGATTGAAATTTTCAACGTAGCGCTCACTGAAAAAATTCGGGTAAATACCCAATAATGAATCTATTAACTTAAAGAGAAAATGTAGACGCACACAAAAGGAAACGGAAGAAACAATTACCCACAGAAAGAGCTGTTTTTCAACAATCGAAGCCGGCGGCGACCCCGCGAGGAATTACTCATCACTTTCGATCTCTCACTCTGAGGTCAGCCGTTATTGCATGCGGGCAACCCAAAGAAAATTCACTCTCACACTGTAATATCCGTATTTTGATACAAAGGTTAATGTGATTTCAGGGCGCGATCACGAGAGAATTTGATCGAGCATTAAGCATGTCAAGGTATGACGCTTTACTTATTTGTCGCGCGTTAATGAATCAATAGTTGTCACTACTATAATGTTATGGACGTGTGATAGTGCGATACAACAACAGAACACATATAGTCCCCAATCATTGAGGGTATGAGAGGGGGAAGATTGGAAACAGACCTAACCTTTGGCACTATGCACAAAGTGGCTTCTCTCAGAGGAGAGAGACCTAACCTTTAACAATAAATGCACAAAGTGGTTGCTCAAAGATACCACTGAAATAGTGACCCCATATACCGTCACATTTGCTGCAGAAACATGCTCTCAAATCAAAGAAAAAGACATTAGAGAGGGCAGACCCAGGAATCCATTTTGATTTATGTGCACATAACCATGCTTCCTTCATTCAGTATCCAGAGCATTGGCCTTGCACAATACGTGCGATAGTGCGATGGCGCAGCAAAAATATTATGTGTAAAAGCATGTTACGACATTTGGGTAATTAAATTAAAAACTCTATTTTAAGCTAAATTGGTAATGTCAGTTTGATTTTTCTCCCTCCTGTGGTTTGCGTAACCACTGTTGCATGCCGCTCAGTTTTAATCCCGTAGCCCTAGTTTACCGCTAAAACCGCATATCTCTCCCTCCCGTAGGCGTCGATTCCCCCCAACGGCGCGTCCTCTTCAGTCGAGCGATAGTTTCGCTTCAAGGCGGCGCTATTAGAGGCCTTTGTGCTCCCTCCTTGTTCACTAGCAACCGACGTCGACCAATGAGGCTCTTCCGTCCATTTCTTGTGCGCAGAGCAGCCGATCGAAGCCTCGTTCCCCGATTTTTGTGCAGGTAAGCAGTGGACTGCATTTCCGTTTTAGGTTTCCTACCATAACAGTTGATGAAAAATCCCTTTTACCTTTACAGGTTTTGTAAACCCTAACAGCTAAAGCACTTCCAGCGGCCTGCCCTTCAGCAAAAAATCAATCTAGTAGTCCATATCTTTCTAGATTTCCAGTCCGGGTAAGGGATCTTTCTCACTTTGATTATTTCAGTCAACGTATCTCACTAAGAAAACAGTGTTCCTACTCCCCTTAAGCATGATATTAATTGTTGAGTTCACCATAATTGCATAATTTAGAGAGATCAACTCTTCCTCGTATAGAGATTGTCGATCATTGTGTAGTTTTCATGTGACTCAGTTCGGTTCGGTCCAAAATTTTCAATTAGCTTGATGGAGGTACTTCATGTGTAATTTTGAACATGAAATGTTGTATGATGAGATTACTAAATGTATTTAGCAATCAAAGAACCTTTGATGATTTTGGAGTCATGCAAGCTTAAGGCCTCCTATTTTCTTCTATTTATAAACATTGGTTTTGCGTTTTTTTCTAATGCAACATGTTTACACCCTAAATTTAAGAAATCGAGAACCGAACAGGAACCTAACCGATATTTTCGGTTTGGTTCCGTTTTTACAATTTAGAACTGTGGGTCGGTTCCGGTTCCAAAAATTTGTAAGCGAACCTATACGGGTCGGCTCTTGGTTCTGAGTGGAACCGAACCGAACCGATCTGAGTTGCACCCCTATCCGCCGCGTCAAGTGTAAGAGCGATGTGACCACGGTAAGAAACTCATATTTTTTCTTGCTAGACATATCAGATAGCTTGCATAAAAATGTTTGTCAAATTTAGTAAAATTTATTTTAGTGCACAAAATTATTATTATCGTTAGAGATTTGTAATCCTGTAATTATCTGGTTAGTGTATGCAGAATATCATCAACTTTTAAATTACTCAAGTAGTTAGACCACTAGAAATAGTGCATTTTACGGAACTTTTACGCTCGTATAAATTTACTAACATGAAATATTAAATTCATGAATATGATTTTCTATTCGATTAAATCAATATGATAAACTGCCTTTATTACGCAATTATGTTCGCAAACAGAGTACCGCTAGATAAAGGATGTTTAGTAGGCACGTTTGAGACATCCTTTTATGCTTGATAGAGGCGCATTATCTTTCTTCTCATGGACCGCAGTGTACCTTATGAGCCTCAATGTTTTGGAGATGTTACCCCCTTTTTGAAGATTAGCAGATTCGAGTCTGTGTCTGTGAGACACTAGAACACCAGAGTTCGTTAATAGGACTTGGATCGCTAGATTAGAATTGCGCAATAGATGTTACTCTGTCTAGAGCGTTAAAGAAGGTAAAATCATAAGTGATTTATAACTCAAGTATAGACCGAAACTTAGAAACTCTTAGGCTACGTTTGGGAAGACTTATTTTCATCGGTCAAGCGGTTACGACCGCATGAACCGGGCCTTAATTAAGGTCCGATTCATTCGGCTGTAACCGCTTGACCGGTGAAAATAAGTCCCACCAAACGGAGCCTTAGTTAATCAGATTTATCTTGCCAATATTATTTTAGAAAAACATACATAATATACCAGCACGTAGTTTTCATAGTATAAAAACTTTACTTTTTGAAAAGTATGCATTGATATTTTCAGCAAATTTTTTATGTCACTAGAAGGAATAGTTTTCTTACTCTCCCGTTGGGCTGACACAATATTGGGCATGTTTTTACAGGGGACTCGGGTGGGAGATTGCGCTTAGGATGAGCGTTTTATGTGGAGTTCGTCATATAGTTAGTTTCCTTTCAATTATTTTATTTTAGTAGTGTTGTTAGTTCATGGGCACTTATAATGTTAATTTCTAAGATTTTTCTTTATATCAGACATCTTATAGTATATTAGACATTCATTTGTTGGTTCATAATCTTTTTTAGTGGCTCTGTGAATTCAGCTTGATGAGCTACACTTTTACCCTAAACTACTCAGTCTACTTCCGTTGTAAGTTTACATTCAGTACTTTTCTTTTATGTCTGCTATGTACCAGTTTTAATATTATTTCTTAGTTTATTGTTAATTGTTGGACCCAACCTAACTGCTGATTTGTTGTTAAACTAGGATGGGGTGTTATACACGCGTTAGAGGTTCCGCGGACCTGATAAGGCCTATCGGGTGGACTCCTGGTGGGACCCCTGGGCAGGTGCTGACTCCTGGGGCCAGGGTGGCAGGCAGGTGCTAATGCCTGTCCTGCATCAACCTCTCTCTGGTCTTTTATTCCTGTCTCTCAGGGCAATTCTCCCCTTCATTTAGGATTCATCTCTTCTCTATTGAATCCTTACTCTTAGTCAAGAGGAATTGCTCTTGATCATCAAGAATCCACATAGTGCATACAAATATCAAGATCCATGAAGATCTTGTTGAAGAAAGGATCTACATTGTTGAAAATTTACTTCTACAAACAATCAGAAAAGTGTTTGTAGAATACCTCTTTAAAAGATTTAGTTTTGATTCTAAGATCCATGCAGACGGCGTGTGTTGTACATAGAGGACAAGGGAGAATCAGTGTCTCTGATGACGACTGTAACCAACGGGGGAACTATGGATTGACTGGATGTTGAAGGTGGGTGGAAGGATCAAATCACTCTGAAATCAATTTGTTACAAGCCTAGCTGTATTGTCATCAAAGGTGGCGGTGGAGGAGGAGATACAGGGGGAGCCGCACTCTACCCGCCAGAGAGCAAGGGATAGAGGAAAAATGGGAGTTGCGCTCAACCCTAACCCTAGAAATCGAGGAAAATGAGAGACCAGAGAAAGAGATGGGAGAGGGGAACTTAAAGAGAGATAAAAATAATAAGATGCATTCATTCATAACTTCTCACATGATCCAAAGGGTCAATTTATAGACTTACAATGTGGCATGGATGTAAATACCCCAAAATAAAGAGAACACGAAAAGATAAAATATTATGAACGTGTACATCAACTCGATTAATAAAAAACATCTAACTTGAATACATGATAACAATTAACGACGTAGATAACCGGTGATGTGGGACCATAACAGGTGGTTAGTAGTGGGGAAGTAGGGGATTGTTTGGGGATTATAGGGGCAGTGAGAAGGTGGTCGGGCAGCCAAGAGTTGCAAAGGTGGTCGCTGGTGGTGGTGGTGGTCGTCGGAGGTGGTGGCGGCAATCGCCGGAAAACTGAAATTGTGGGGATTGAAGAGGTGAACGTGGTAGTGGAATGTTGGGGTAGTGGAGTGGCCGTCTAGTGGAGGAAAAGAGAAGGGGTGGTCAGTTAGATGGAGGAAAAGGCGAAGGGGTGGTCAGCAAGATGGAGAGGGGAGGGAAGGGGTACCTTCCAAGATTCGCACTTAGATTTCTGCTTAGGCACCGGGTGATCAAAAGGGGGCTATCACCTATGATTTCATAGTCGGACCAATGCATTGAGTATTGAAAGCATTACAAAAATAGTATTGCATGAGTATGTCCCCACTTCAGATAGTCCCTTGTGAAGATGTTTAGGACACTAGAGGGTGTCCAATCACTGTCAATACTTGAATAGCATTCACAAAGCTTAAAATATTGGTCCCCGGGCTTCGACTACGGCATGATTGTCTTCATTCATCGGAAATGAAGACTTCTCAGTTGGAGGAGTTGATGGGGATCATCCAATGCACTTGGTTCGTAGCACGGCGGAACTCACGTTGGTCTATTTTTGCAGGACTTGATCAAATCGACGATCCGACTTCACGGATGCATCTAGATTTTCATTTACATATTTTCATATATTGTATTGTTTTTTTATTTTTATATTTAGTGAGATCAGGCCCCCTACATTAACGGTCAATCACAATCGTTGATGTAAGGTTGCCCTAATGTGATTTCAATATAAATAAAGAGGAATCGATTACGAAGGTATTGCAAAATTTTGGAGAGTTCTTCTTCCCATATTTTGGTGATCTTCTCAAGGGAACGACTCCTAGGTAATATCTCGAGCTCTCATGTTTTTCTGCTACAACCTGCCCCTACCCCATTCCTTCCCAAAAATTAGGAGCCCTCCATCGTCTCAACTGCAACCCCACTACACCTATTTTCATTAACACCCCATCGTTGCGCCTTTTCCCAGCCACAACCCCACCATTCTTCCTCCTCTCAGTCGAAACCCTACTACTCCACGCATCCCCCTAATCAATCCTTGGTATATCAAGCCTCTGGTTTGCTCCTCTCCAAGCTGAGGCCCGATGCTAACCCCCAATCATTGTTGGTTGGCTCTACCAGTCTCAATCCACGACTTTCCCCAACCTCCTGCAGCCAAACGCCAACAACATCCTATTCCCCCGGATTACTCCCTCCAACTGAAACTAGCACTCTTTCCTTACCAGAAATAGTCTCGCCTTCCACATCCCTCTCTCCCTTTTTAGTTGCAAGCCTTATCCATCCCAAATTGCCGCTCTACCACCACCGCAACCTACGGGACAAATCCTTGAATCTCCAACCACAAGATCTATCTCTCCACGCCAACATCCCCTTCGTGAGTATTTTTTGTATTGTATGGGCATTTGTCTTCCTTATTGTCATAAAAGATTATGATTGCATATTGTTTTGGATCTATAGTTGTGTGGTCGTTAGTTCTAATTTACCTTTTGATTTACAGGATCCATTTGCTTGTGCGCTCTTGCTTTGGACCTCCACACAAAGGAAAGACAGTTTGCTTGCCAAAAAGAATATCTTGCACTGCTTAAATTAACTGTTTGAGATTTAATATTTATTACTTGTTTATGATAAATTTGCCGAGTTCTTTTGTGCATTTCATGTAGCATCCTAGGATAGAAGAGTTGTTTTCCCTTGTACAGTGCCTAGGGTTGCATATTAGAGTCTACACACCCAAACTACCTGATGTCGGGCCTGGATTCCACCTGCCTGCCACCTCGGAACCATGAGTCCACCAGCCCAGGGGTCTCAGTTGGTGATAAGACTGTCACTGAAGGCCTCTTATCAAGGGAGGTCTGGGGATCGAGCCCCGTCCTCAACAACCTATCGGCCCTGTGGTGGAGTCGAGGATGGGTTGGAGCGTACGAGCCGCGACCCTGAGCGGTACGAGTCAGGGATGGGTTGGAGGACTCCCGGTGGGACCCCTGTGCAGGTGGACTCCTGGTCCCGGAGTGGATGGCAGGTGGAATTTTGGCCCTGCATCATAAAGTGCACTTTTATGATGCAGGGCCAAGAGTCCACCTGCCTGCCACACCGGGACCAGGAGTCCACCTGCCCAAGGGTCCACCGAATAGGCCTTATCAGGACCGCGGCCCGTACGCCCCAACCCATCCCCAACTCCACCACAAGGCCGAGAGGTTGTTGAGGTCGAGGCTTGATGCCCCGACCTCCTTGATAAGAGTCCTTCAGCAACATTCTTATCACCAACTGAGTTGCGGATCAGTTGGTGATAAGACTTCTGCTGAGGACTCTTATCAAGGGGGTCGGGGGATCGAGTCATGGCTTCAACAACCTATCGGCCGTGTGGTGGGACCGGGGATAAGTTGGGGTGTACGGGTTGCGGCTTTGATAAACCCCCTTGGTGGACTCCAAGGTGGGCCCCTGGTGGACTCTAGGGTGGGGGGCAGGTGGACTCCTGGTCCTACATCACTTCCCTACATCACTGTGAATCTATTAAAAAAACATTGTCATGTAAAAGTAATCAAAAATAAAAGGATAGGCACCTTCAAATTCATCCAATGAGAAAATTGTGTCTTTATTACTTAAATATCTCTGATTTGTTGGATTTAGCGTCTTACGTAAAGCAGCAACTTCCGTAGTGTGGATAGCATCAGTACGAGCTCTATCATCTCGCTCCTGAAACCAATTAAAAGTACAATCAGTAACGATATATCATTTTAATGTCACCAAGAACACGTGAAATATATGTGAAATCTGGATTGAAAGCTGGAACGGGATAATTGTGCGTTAGGGTATCTGCTGTTGATATTAATTATGTTCTTCCTGTTATGTGCGTTCATCTTCAAGTTTCACTGCCATTCTAATAATCCAAAAATGTAATGATGCGCATGAAAAAAGAAATGAAATTAAAAGGATACAAGCATGCCCCAACTAGCACTTCCCAGAGAATGCAAAGCAGAATGGACTCCATTATTATAGCAAGAACGGAAGGAAAACTTAAAACCAACACAGATTAATTTTACAAGTGTAACTAGTTAAAATTCATCCAAAGAAGAGCGGGTTCTTTTTCAGGAGTTAACTAAGATTCAAATATTATAGCAGATACACTCAAATAAGAAACAATAAGAAAATTAATCTGCGTTCAGAATAGTGTCTGATGGGAAAATTCATTAGTTTTGTGTATATTTTGAGCCCCTCCACCTACAACCAATGAGTTTTAGGTTGGATCATCAGTTCTAACATAGTACTAGGCCAACCGGTCACACAAATGTAACCTAATTAAAAAGGAAGGCTGTGTTAGATGTCAAAGACCTTAAACATGATCGGGTGTTAAGAATATAATCCCTACATTGAGAAACTCGTGTAGCATTATGCAAAATAGATGATGAATTCTAACATGGTGTTTGATACGATTCCGGAGAGGAATCGGACAAGGGGGAGGGCCGGCGGTGGTGAGGGACAGGAATGAGGAGAAAACGAGAAGAAAAACTAGGGAGCAACCCTAAATTCCATACATCCAAAAATAATGAAAAAGAGAACATCACAACCCCTTATAGGTGCGGGGTGCGGATAACAAGAAAGTAGTGTGAATAATAAAGCGTACACATAATAAAATATAATGTAACAAAATGCAAATAAGATAATCATATCGGTGGCGCGACTTCGATTTCTCCTCCTCCAGACAGAGCAGTCATCGTCTTCCTCCGCGTGTGGACTCGTAACGGCGTCTCATCGGCATGCGCAACTATAACAATGTCATCGTCTGGAAAATGTCTTGTCCCCAAGGCAGTAGTCAGAGAACTGGAGGCAGAAGTGATTCTAGGGTAACCACGTAGTTTCGGACTCCAGGCGGTAGGACCCAGCAACAGGGGCCTCCTGCGAGATAGAGTCCCCTGGAAGGTGGTAGCGGCAATCAAATAGCTTGGATGGGAAATACGGCGCCAACTGTCGTCTTTCTTCTGTACTAGAAGAATCGGGCTTGCACCAGAATGAGTAAGGGCCTGCATCAGCATCCCCTGCATCAGAGGCTCGAGCTCATCCTTCCGCCCATGGTCAGAACAAAATGGCTGCGCCGAGGCTGTTGTGGTCCTAGGTTGGAGGATTTTAGCGCGGTCGGTCGGGCTGGTGGCAATCCTGTCGGAGGATGGATGACGTCAACGAGCACAGTAGATAGCTCTTGGTGGTTTCAGAGAAGGAAAAGACACATAGGACGGGCCCGAGAGGGCCCACATCCCCGCAGAGAGGTCCACGTCTGTGGTTCGCTAGATCGTGCAAAGGAAGACCGGAGAGAGGATTCCCCGTTGAGGTAACATGGCTGGCCCTCGTGTAGGAACTGAATGGTCATAGTCGCTCAACTGAACGATAAATTGCCGAGCATGCGGGGCCAAGCCACCCCCAAAATGGCGTCGATACCGCCTAGGCCGAATGCGTAGAAATCCGCGGTCACAGAATATAACCCTACAGAGAGAGACACGACAGTGGAACGACCCTGAGTCGGTCGGCGGCACCCATCACCCAGGCAGACCACAACATCCAGTGAGGGAACAGAGGGAAGACGGAGCTGCTACAACAGGCGCTCAGAGATGAGGTTGTGGCTTGCTCTGTTGTCCACCATGATGATGATTGGGTGATCCTGTTGTGTGCCCGAGAGCCGCATGATCTGCTAGCCAGAGATCCCTCCCCTCGAGGCACAGGACAACTCCAGGCGGTGGAACGTAGTCGCGGTGGGGTAAAGAGGTGTATCCCCCACTTAGAGCTCCAGGGCCTCAAAATTGAACAGGGTAAACTCAAGGACGACGTCGTCGATGATGGCGTGGAGCTCTTTCACAGAGCACTCATGGTTGGTGGAGTAGAGTTGGTGGCACCGAAAACAGAGACACTTGATGTGAAACTCATTGTAATTACTATTTGAGAAGCATTGAGGGGCCGGTGGACGGCCCGACCGGTTTCTCCAAGGCGGCGGCCGTGGTGGAGAAGTCGGGGCTAGTGATCGCCAAGGAGACTGAGGCTGTCGGTGGTCGGCCATCGGAGCAGGTGGGGGGAGAGGTTGGCTTCCACCAGGCGAGCCAAGTCCATGGCGTCATAGACTGTGTGAGGATGGTGCGCGCGGAGACGAGAGTGGATATGTGGCAGTAGACCCTGCATGAAGGAGCTCAGGTAATGATCAGGAGGTAGCCCGGGGATGTGAGAGATTGGGGTGACGAACTCATCAACATAGTCATCCAGGCCGACTGTCTGGTGGACGCCGTAAAGACGCTCGATAGCGGAGAAGCCGGAGTAGTAGGTGTCATGCCGCCGGATCATCTCCTGCTTGAGCTCGGGCCAGGAGAGGCACGGGTTGGATTGGCAGAGCCACCAAGCCCAGTGGAGGGTCGAGTCATCCAGGCAAACCACAGTCGTAGACACCTTATCGTGCTCCGGTGTATAGTTGAGATCGAAAAATTGCTCTGCTCTAGAGATCCAACCCATCGGATCAACACCGACAAAGGAGGGAATGTCGAGGGAGAGGGCGAACCGGCCCGAAATGGGCAGAGGAGTGGTCCCAGAGGGAATGGGAGGCGGCCTGGTGCCGAGGACAGAGCCATCGTCTGTGGGTGAACCAGAGCTAGAAGCGGCGGAAACGGCGGCAGACGCCTGAAAGGAGTCAATCTTAGCGTAGAGGGCGAGGGAGGTGTGCATGGAAACGACAAGTTTCTCTTTGAGCCTCCATGCGACGGCTAAGGGCTTCGAAGGCGGGATCTGGAGCAGGGTCACCGGAGGAGCGAGTGTTGGGGGTCATGGGGCTGGAGACGTCGACATCAACCGAAAGTGATCGAATTTGGATGGAGTCAGCGAAAAAAAGAGGGTCGGCAATCTTTGCGTCAGATTAGCTCAAAACCTGCGGATCGCGGACGGCTAAGCGCTAGAGCGATGAACGCACTGATGCAGACGGCGGATTGGCGGCCCCGGCGTCAGAAGAGACGGATTGGTAGGTAGGCGGGTGCTAGGGGCAGATTGGCGACTCCAACGTGGGAAGTTGCGGATTGAAAGGGCGGAATTGATCGCAGAAGGGATGCTCGAAAGTCGCGGCCGACTCAGAAACGGAACTGAAGACTTGGACGTTGAGCGATCTCGATCACCGGCGGCTAGAGGATGGGCGGTCCGGCAGGTCGGATCAAATTGATATGATCCCGGAGAGGAATCCGACAAGGGAGAGGGTCGGGGGTGGTGAGGGAGAGGAAGGAGGGAACAGGAAGAAAAACTAGGGAGCAACCCTAAATTTCATACATCCAAGGATAATGAAAAAGAATACAGCACAACCCCTTATAGGTGAGGGGTGCCGATAATGAGAAAGCAGTGCGGATAATAAAGCGTACACATAACAGAATATAACATAACAAAATGCAAATAATATAATCATGTCGTCAGCACGTCTTCGGTCTCTCCTCCTCCAAACAGACTCGTTATCATCTTCCTCCGAGTGTGGGCTCGCCATGGCATCTCATCGGCATGTGTGTGTCTCGTCGGCATGTCGTAATAGTTTTAGAGCAGCCTAAGCCCAAATGGCCACACTCCCATGCCATATAACTAAAACCAAGGTTGTCAAGATCTCGATTTTGCTCGTAAGATCGGACGATCTTACGAGTTTTGGAAAACGAGTCACGAGGTATGTTGGATCGGGCTCCCTACAGAAACGCCAGGATCGCCGTTTATGATCGTAGGATCGTGTGATCCTACGATCATATTCGATCCTAGCGTTTTAATTGGAAATGAAAATGACTCGATCCCGCGCATTATTTCTTCCCATCCCGCATTCTAGGTCATCCCCGATCCCGCGTAGTCGGTGCTCCCGCAGCAGGCGCTCCCGCCGTCGTCGCAGCAGGTGTTCCCGCCGTCGTCGCAGCAGGTGCTCCCGTCGTGTGCTCCCGTCGTGATGCTTCCGTCGTCGCAGCAGGTGCTTTGCTCCCGTCGTGGTGCTTCCGTCGTCGCAGCAGGTGCTTCTTCTTCTGTGTCTTCTTCTTCTTCTGTGTTTTCTTCGTCTGCTTCTTCTTCTTCTTCTGTGTCTTCTTCTTCTGTGTCCTTTATGATTATTGATCTTTAAATTAGATTTTTTTAAATTTTGTATATTAAGTAAGATCTTACCGTTTCGTGTGGATCCCACGTTTTACGATCTTACCACTGCCGACCGATCTTAGGTAAGATCTCGATCTTGACAACATTGACTAAAACAAATCATGTGTTAGATGTCAAACACCATACACATGAAAGGGTGTGTTGACTTAACTCATGGAGCTTTGTGCAATTCAGATCATTTGTGCCTTCACCTGCAACTAATTGATTTAGGTTGGATGCATAGATTCAGACAATGTGGTTTAAGGTTTTTGTTTAAAAAAGAAAGATCTGGTGACTATTAACAATCAAAATATGGCAAATGGAATACAACAAAAATAACAAATCGCATCTCTTGTACATCACAACTGACACCAGAGAATGGAACAAATTTATTGCACCTGTTCGCCCACAGTTAAACAAATTTCAACATTAGGCCAGGACATAGAGCCTCTTACTAAACTATAATGAATTATTAATATAGTAAAGGTTGCAAATGGACAACACACCTTCTTGACAAGCTGTTTCCTATGTTTTTCACGTTTCTTTATCTCATCCATGAAAGGAGCTAAGGAAGCAGGGGGCAACAATGCAGTAAGTTCAATTTCACAGAGCTGCATTTCATTAGAAAACACCATAAACTCAATACAGTTTCTGACGTTCATTAAATGCATAAGCAGGAAAGAATACCTGGAATACTGTGGTTAAGGAAAAATGGCTCAGATAACGATAGCGCTTCCTTGTGGCTTCTGATTGAGTGATCGTCTCCAACTCTAAAATCGCTCCACTAATTCTGTGTATGATAAATTCGATTAGAATCATACAAGATATATTCTGTTAGCATGAAAGGATGATGAGTGAAGATTCTCCATGTGCGATGTTCCATTGCATTCATGCTCAACTAGAGAAGCATGGCTTATTTTTCAAAAAACAACCATTTATCAAGAAAAATAAAATTGGCAGGGTCTGCAGTATGAAGAAACCTTCGCATTTTTAATAATAGAAGTCCCTTCCAGTTTCCATGAATAAGGAGTTTCCAAGTTTGCATGAACACCTGTTTGTATCAAAACGCCTGCTGCTTATGACAACATCTAATAATAATCGATTTTGGTAACAGTATATTTAGTGGCATATAGAAGGATCTAGCGGGGTGGGGTACAGGCCGACAACGGGATTATTTATATGAGTGATAGAATTATCCAACACCTAGACTTGCAATTTAAAGAAATGTAGAAATAATATTATAACAACAACAAGCGAGTATATATTTTAAATAAAGGAACAAATGTGGGTGTGCAAATTCAAGAGTGCCAAATAATAAATATGTCAGTGAAATAAGAACAACAAATCATAAGAAATAACTTGGCACAAATAACACAAGAAAGAATCCACAAAAACTGAAAATTGATAGATTCAACAACGAAAATATTACAACCACTAAATGAACACGCTAAGATAGTAGACTTGGGGATGGAAGAGGGTGGAGCGTAATGATGAGAAAACAGTGGTCGGAGAGGTAACGGTGGACCGATTCTGAACTTATGCAGCGGTCAAGCCCACAGAGCTTGAGAGGATTGTTGCTGGAGGAGTGAAGAGACTGGACAAGGAATGTCCAAGTGCCGGGATTGGTCAGCAGCACTCTGAGAGAACGTCAGAGATTTGCATAAGGGCTGGCAGACAGACGGAAGGGGTTTGGGAGGAGGTTGGAGGTTTGGGGAGGAATAAGTGAGTTGTTGGCGGGAAACCGAGCGTCTGGAGAGTTACAGGATGTATGAGGGGTAACGCCCAAAATTTTAATGTCGCGATCAATTTAAAATTTCAGGGTCCGATCGCGAGCATGTTTAATCAAGCCGACGACCTGTGGAGGTAACAATCTTTTTGTTTAATTAAATTAATATGTAAGGTTATTAGATAATGAATAGTCGGCCTGTAATTGAAATTTTTATGTATCAATCAGCGTGACTTTTAGGTTGCGGGAGTTGTAGTATGCTCAAAATAGGATGTCATGGATAACATTATCTTAATTGGGAGCATTTAAATAATAATAATAATAAATAAATAAATAGATGCATCGGCGGTTTTACACATGCACCCCCCGCCCCCTCTATGGTGCCGTTTTAGATAAAAGCCCGAGCCCCCCCCCTTCTAATCGCGCATAACACTTTTCTTCTGCACCCGCACGCCAAACTGCAACTTCTCCCGTAACCACACCTTTCTTCGGCGGCAGGAGGCCAAATCAACTACTCCCTTGCTGAAACCAAGCGTCAGTCTCCTCTTCTCCCACTAAAGACTCCGGCGGCCTCTCTCCTCCCTTCTAGTGTCGTGGGAGGATCCGGCGGTCCCCTCTTTTCCGTAGCGTTCGGGATCAGTGAACCTCATCTTTAATTGGAGAAGTTAATAGTGAACAGAATTATTAGAAAGAGAATCATGTCACTTCGCCGCATTTACGAGCGTTGAAGCACTGTGGTAAGAAATTCGACTCCTTTTAGTTAAACATATCAGATTATCTTAATTCATGTTTTAATTATGTCAGTGTACGCACTTGAAATTACAAGTTCTTATAGTCAGAACCAAGTCAAAGGGGTAGGTACACTTAGGCTAAATTATTAGATTTAGTTACATGAAAATCCTAAACCCAGTGTATTTAACTAGAACGTTGCACCGTGATTGTTTCACTGAACACTAGTCTAGAATTCATAAAATGGTGAGAGAGGTTCACCCAAGCGTTTTTGGTGGAGGCACACCACCGTGTTCGCATAGGCCACCACACGAATTTCAGGTTTAGGGTCGATGACCCTTGTTACAGATATGGAACTCCACAAGAAGGAGTCTGTGTTCCACTTGAGGGACGTTCAGTTCAGGCACCATAAGGTTTGCCACTCGGACAACAATTTTCAGTTTGTGCAATCACCATTAAAATTTGTTGAGAGAGCACAAAACTTGTATGTATTGCTTGTGTATCTAAATACAAAGAGAGAATACAAATATATAGGAGAGAGAAGGTGAGAAGAAATCCTATACAAGATGCGGGACTAAGAAGAGAAGAAGGAAATACAATAAAGAAAGGGGCCCAATAATGGGTCTTTTACATGGGTTTTTCTAACACTCCCCCGCAAGCTGGAGCATACAAATCATATGCGTCAAGCTTGGACAAGCACTGATAAAAGAGGGTGTTGGAAAGAGCCTTAGTGAGGACATCCACAACTTGTTTAGTCCCCTGGAACATGCTTCAGGTCGAGCTTCTTCATTTGAACCTTTTTTCGGATGAAGTGACAGTCGACTTCAATATGCTTTGTTCTTTCGTGGAAGACCGGGTTCTTGGCTATATGTATAGCAGCTTGGCTGTCACAAAGGAGGAGAGCTGGGGAAGGGAGCTTTACACCCAGATCGGTAAGAAGACTTTCAAGGCAAGTTTGTTCAGAAACCACCGAAGTCATTGCCCGGTATTCTGCCTCAGCTGATGATCGAGCAACGACAGCTTATTTCTTGCTTCGCCAGGTAATCAAATGTCCTCCAAAATATGTACAAAAACCGCTGGTTGACCGTCGATCATCAAGGGAACCAGCATAATCAGCATCAGAATATGCCACAAATGTTGGAGCTGAAGATGAGGTTTTGTATACCAATCCTTGACCAGGAACCGTTTTAAGGTATCTGAGAATACGCTCAACGGCCTGAAGATGAGATCTTCGAGGGGAATGCATATATCGACTAACAATACAAAAAGCGAAGGAAATATCCGGTCTGGTAACTGTGAGGTAGATCAATTCTCCAACGAGACGATGACAGTATTCTGGATTCTGGAGTATGAGATCTGAGCCAGATGCCTGAGCGCATAACTTGTGATTTGCATCCATTGGGGTGTCAATCGGCTTACAACCTGAATAACTAGCATCATGGAGGAGGTCGAGGCAATACTTCCGCTGAGAGAGGACGAGACCATCTGGCCGTCTGGCAACCTCAAGACCCAAGAAGTACCGAAGAGGCCCCAGATCTTTTGTTTGACAAACTGTGCTCAGGTGTAGTTTGACCTCCTGTATTCATTTCGAGTCGTCTCCAGTAATTACATCAACGTATACTAACAGAAGAACCGTTCCCGTTGTTCGGTAACGAGTGAACAATGAGAAGTCTGTCGAGCTTTGAGTAAAACCAACCTCCCGAAAGGGCGTTACTGAACTTGTCAAACCACGCCCGTGGGGATTGTTTGAGACCATACAGAGCTTTCCTAAGGCGACGGACCTGAGACTCCCCCGTGGTCTCAAACCCGGGAGGTTGCTGCATATACACTGTTTCCTGGAAATCGTCATTCAGAAAGGCATTCTTAACATCCAGTTGGAGTAAGGGCCACCGGCGGTGGACAACCACGGAGATGAGGACCCGAACGGTTTTCAGTTTGGCCATAGGAGAAAAGGTTTCTTCATAGTCAAGCCCCTGTTGTTGGGTGAAGCCACGATCCACTAAGTGAGCTTTCAGTCTGTCAATTATCCCATCAGCAGCATGTTTGATAGCAAAAACTCATTTACACCCAATCGGTTTCTGACCCGGAGGAAGGGGGCGAGAGTCCATGTCTGGTTGGCCCAAAGAGCAGTCATTTCCTCCTCCATGGCGGCCCCCCAGCCAGGATGTTGGAGCGCCTCCTGCACAGAGATGGGAACAGAAACTGAGGACAGTGAAGTAGCAAATGTCTGAAGGTGGGGAGAGAGGCGATGTAGAGAGACAAAGTTCGTCATCGGATGAGCAGCAGAGGCGGGCACCGGATCAGCAGGGCACGGAGAAGCTGAGGTCGAGGTCGGCTGCATAGGGGCAACGGAATAAGGAAGGCGGCGAGTGTAGACACAGATAACAGGCGGCTTGGACGGAGCAGGAGCTGGGTCAGGAAGAACCTGTGGAAGAGGCGTAGTAACGGGAATGATAGGTCGTGGAAGGGATGGTTGTAGAGTTGTCGGTGGTAGAGGTGTGGGTAGAGGAGAGAAGAAAGGTTGAGCCTCCCGGAAGTTAACATCATCAGATACGGATACCTTCCGAGTAGCCGGGGAATAACACACATAGCCTTTCTGAGTATGGGAATAGCCGACGAAAATTTGTTTAGCCGCCCGGGGATCCAACTTCTCCGTAGACGGACCCAGAAGATGGACGAAGCAGTTGCAGCCAAAGACCCTGGGTGTAATAGGGAAGGCCGGAGCGGAGGGAAAGAGGAGGCTGAACGGAGTGGCATGATGGAGAACCGAGGAAGGGAGACGGTTGATGAGAAAGCAAGCAGTGGAGACTGCAAAGTTCAAGTAAACTTTGGGAACATGCATGTGAAGTATGAGGGAGCGAGCAACGTCAAGCAGGTGTCTGTTCTTTCGTTCGACAATGCAGTTTTGCTGGGGGGTGTAGGCACAGGATGTCTGATAAATAATACCGAACTCCGCACAAAGATTGGCAAATTCGTGGATAGTGTATTTGCGAGCATTATCAGTGCGCAACGTTTTTATGGTAGTGGAGAATTGTGTACGATTCTCTAGCACAAAGGCCCATAACACGCGAGGAAGCTCGGAGCGATCACGTAGTAAGTAAAGTCACGTCATGCGAGAGTAATCATCAATAAAGGTGATAAAGTAGCGATAACCGGAAATACTAGTAAAATTGAAAGGACCCCAAACATCAGAGTGCACTAAATCAAAAGAATCTGAGCTTCGAGTACAATGTGCGGGAAAAGAAGAACGTAGCTGCTTGCCGAAAATACAAGAATCACATTGAAAAGGAGGAAGAGATACATCACGAAGCCTTCTGGAGGACTGGCAGAAGGGCATGCCTAATACGGTAATGCCAATCGACGAGGAGACGGAGGAAAGGACAGTTGAAGAGGCATCGAGAAGGTAGAGCCCGTTTTGCAGTTGACCCTTACCAATGGTAATCCTCGTCCGCCGATCCTGTATCAAAAAAGCAGAGGAGGTGAATGTGACAGAGCAATCCATATCGTTAGTAAGACGGTCAACAGAAAGTAAATTAAATGAGGAGCCCGGAACATAAAGAGCTGAAGGAAGAGAGATGGAGGAGTTGAGGGAAATGTTAGCACAGCCAGAGACCGGAGCAATCGCCCCATTAGCCACGGTGATACACTTCGGATGAGGAGCAGTCGAGAACTTGGGCGACCGCAACGAGGTGATGTGATGAGTGGCACCTGAATCCAAGATCCAGCATGGACTGGAGGAAAAACAAGCCATACCTGCAGTGGAGGTGGAGGCAACAGAAGCGAATGGAGGGCTGAGCAGTCCATGGAGTTGCTGGAGCTGGAGGCGAACGCCTCAAGGTCGGTGCCTGTGGCAGAAGAGCCGTCAGTTGCAACAGCAGCAATCGGACGGAGGGTAGCCATGTTTCTTGTAGCAAACGACCTCAGTGTAACCATCCCGACCACAATTGGAACACTTTGGGCGGCCCCGACCACCACGCCCCCTTTCGCGGGAGCCCGAACGTCCACCACGAGCAGAAGACGATGGGGGAAGTAAGGGGGGAAGGGTCTGCTGGAGAAGGGCCGGAGAGGAGGGTGCAGGAGTATTCGGGGGCGGTGTCACTCGAAGGAGCATAGAGCAAACATCAGATAAGGAAGGAGTGGCGACCGAAGCCAAAACCTGAGCACGGATACTCTGAAGGTGTGTCGGGACACGAGCCATCATCATAGCAATGCAAACGGCCTCCTTTTGTGCGCGTTGAGCAGCAAGATCAGTGGTAGAGGGCTGATGTTGAATCCAGGCCTCCGCAAGAGTCTTAGCACGAGCAACAAACGATGTCATGTCCGCAGCACTGCCAGTATCGAGAGCCTGAAGATCGGTAATATTGTCATAGAGGTGTTGGAGGCTGTCCTTGACGGAGTATAAGGAGTGGAGCTCATCCCACATAGCGTTGACTGTCTCATTATACATGACCATTTGGTAGGGCTCACCCTCCAGGGAATTAAGGAGCCTTGTCTGAACACAACCGTCGTTGCGCAACCAGTCGTCGGTAGTATGAGAAGGAGGTCGCTGAGTGAGATGATGAACAAGGCCTTTAGCCTGAAAAACTCGGCGAACCGAGTGCACCCATGGGATGAAATTCTTCTTTCTAGACAGGGAAATGGTGGTGATCCGCAACTCATCGCGGATCTCTGGAGGAGTCGGGCGGTCTGCAGAGGGGTTAGTCGGGCGATCTGCAGAGGGGTTAGCCGCCTGGCCGGTGGAGTCAACAGAGGATCCCATGAAGCCCGGAGAGGCCGCAGCGAGCAGAAAAGAGGGCGCGGCGGGAGGAAGAGGATGTCGCGGGAGAGAACTCTTGCACGACAAGCCTGCGCGGTTTATAGACGAGACCGCAGCAGGTAGTCAAGGCGACAAAAGCAGCGGCAAGCACTGAGAGAGAAAGGGAGGCCGCGACCAGAGTGTGGATAGACAAACCGCACGGTCACAGTGAACACACTAGCGGCCAGAGAATGTGCGACAAGAGCGGAAGGCTTGAACAGAACACGGGATTAGGCGTAGCGGTTAGGGAGAGAGACCGCGCGAGAAGGAGAACCGGCGAGAAGGAGAACTCGATCGGTAAGGAGAGACAGCGGGTAGGAGAAGCCGCGATAAGAGGCCGCGAGTAGAACTCAAGCGGCAAGGAGAAGGCAGTGGGTAGGAGAAGTCGCAAGAAGAAGCCGCGAGTAGGAGAACTCGAGAGGCAAGGAGGAGGCAGCGGGTAGGAGAAGCGAGCGGCAAGAGAGGGGCGACCTTCGCGCGACAAGAAGAAAAGATACGCGCGACAAAGAGACCGCGCGACAAAAAGGAAGTCGCAGCGGACAGAAAAAGATAGGCCGAACTGGGAGAGGGTCCCACGGGTCAGGGGAGAAAAAGGTTATAAAAGAGAGAGAAAGGGAGGGGTGGAACCACGGGAGAGAGAGGGAGAGGAAGCGGGTAGACCGCAGGCAGGCCGGCGAGAAGAGGAACCCGCGGATAGAAGCGGGTAGGAAAGGAGAGGCCGCAGAGCAGTCCGCGGACAGGGGAGGAAGGCGGTCTGGGCGGTTAGAAAATGGGAGACCGCAAGGACCGGGAACCTGCCTCTGACAACATGTTGAGAGAGCACAAAACTTGTATGTATTGCTTGTGTATCTAAATACAAAGAGAGAATAGAAATATATAGGAGAGAGAAGGTGAGAAGAAATCATATACAAGATGTGGGACTAAGAAGAAGAAGTAACAAAAATAATGGACAAATCATGAAATCTACCTCAATTCAGGTCACCATCAGGTTTGCCACCCAGACTTTAGGTTTCAGATTATGCGCAGTCGCCATTAATAATAAGATTCAATAAGTCAATCGGAAAATCTATTAGAACTTACAGCAGACACAATTCAAAAGTTTCAGAAATCGTTAACCAGTAAAACTCAGGAAATGAGACGGAACTTATAATAAATCGATTACATGAACAGAGCAAGTGTATAAATGATAAAATTAGTAGTATTTAATATCACATATTTTGTATATAAGAAAAGTTTATTTATTACTTTATAGTGTTGTTGGGAAAAGTGGGTTTTTTTACTCTCCAGTGGGCCTGACCCAGATGGAACTTATTTTTAAAGGAGGCTCAGATCAGGGGATTCGTTTTGGATAGGTGACGCAGTCTTCACAGTCGTCATTTTATTTCAGTTGTACCACTTTGTTATTGTACTTATTTGTTTACATACATTATGTGTTATTGTGCTCCAATCATATTTTGATGTATCAGCTTATTTCAGACTAACAGTATATCAGTTTCATAGTGTTATATTCAGTTCTAGTTGGCTCTGTAAATTCAAAATTGTAAGATACACTTTTACTCATAGATTTTTTTACTTAACTTTCGCTGTAAGTTTCCTTTTAGCACTTTTATTTTTATCTGTTTTATACCAGTTTTTATACTATTACTTAGTTTAGTTCTTATCGCGGGCCTGGTCAGACTGTTGATTTCCTGTTAAACTAGATTGAGGTGTTACAATTAGTATCAGAGAGTTTAGGACCGCTGGACCCAGAAAATTCACAGAGTCGTAGGAATGTGTCAGAATCAAATCCTTGTCAGTAGTCATCTAGTTTGTCTAACTTTTGATTTCACGGGTGTATGAAAATACCTCCACTAACAGATTTTTAAAATATATTATTTGTAGTAATAATTAATTTTCCTATGTCCTTTAGGCACCTCGAGCCAGTGAAGCGGGGGAACCCTCGCGTCAGAACCTTGCTCTTGAAATCGCCATGGGAGATTCTAATGCGCCACCTGCACCAGCAGCATCAGAACCGACTGATTTGACAACCCAGATTGCCAAGGCAGTAGTTGTAGCTTTATTGGAATTTCAAAAAGGACAGCCTGCAGGGATCCCAGCTACATCCCCAACACCAGTCCCTACACTTGTAGCCATGGAGGTCGGGTTGGACTGCTACTTAAGGGATTTTAGAGACCTCCATCCCTCCAAATTAAAGTGGAGATGGAACCACGATGGATACAGACGATTGGATTGCAAACACCAGAGATTTGCTGAATGTTATGGAGTGTCTTGAAAATAAAAAGGTTTCACTGGATACTTTCCTCCTTCGGGGTGAGGCACAAATTTGGTGGATCAAATATCTGGCAGATGATCCTGCTGGTAAGACATCAAGTTTAACTCCCTCTTTTAATAGAAATTTTATCTATTTAAGTGTGGCGTAGTGTGACCTTTATCATTGTCAGGTCGTACAACATATATGTTTACTTGGCGCGACTTCTTCAGAACTCCCACGAACTAGTTCGTGCCCCCTTCAGCACGTCGAGCTCTCCAAGAGAAGTATCTCAGACACTTTCAAGGGGAAAGACTATAACCGAATACGAGCGAGCACTCACTTACTTATCTCACTATGCAGGCTCGATATAAGGTGATGAGACCGAGAAGTGCAACTGTTTTGTTGATGGCTTGCGACTCTTTGAGACAGTCATTGATGACCATGGTCAACGCCGATTACAGAAGTCTGATTGATACGGCAAGGAGATTAGAGGCCGACCAGCATCGAGTTCAAAGGCGCGATAATTTCCGCCCCAAGTGGCCTCATGGTGGGCCACAGTTTCAGCAGGACAGGAATCAGACAAGGGACCGCTGGAGTAAAAATCTGAAGACGGGTTTTAAGTAGGGCAATCAGTCCAGGGGTAAGCCCAGAGACTACCCCTTTGTCTTAAATGCAATCGTCGTTACTATGAAGAATGTTTGGCTGCGTCAGATGTCTGTTACAAGTGTCAAAGATCAGGACACATTGTTTTGGCGCATTTGGCTTCATTATGTTGTGTATAGTTGTATCGTGCGTGTTATGAGCGCTTTGGTGTTATTTTGTATCACGCATATCTTTCGCGCAATTTTGTTTGGCTCGTTGGTGTGACCGGCCAACGAGATCCTAAATGCATAGGTCCGGTAATCATAGGGTTTAGGATTCTGTTAAAAACAAATGAACTCTTATACATAGCATGTGTTGCCCTGGAATGGCAAAAAATAAGTGTTGGGGTATTTGATGAAGCTTAAATTATACATTTTTATTCTGCAATTTATCAATGTTTATTTATTGTAAATTGATTAAAATTAGTGTTTTATATTATATTTATGACTCTAATGTTTATTTAAGTGTACATGGGCAGGTATATTCAATTTTGTGTCAATCGGGACACTCTTTGGGCTTACAATGAACCTAAAAGATGTAGGGACACATCCAAACGACATGGGAAGTCATCAACTTGTGACCCAACAAGTGGAGACAACTTTTCTTCTAAAAAGACAACTTTTCAAGACATACGTCTGTGACACACGCCCGTGTTCCCAAGGTGTGTGGATGCAAATATCTGTCGGTGGGTGTGCCTCTATAAATAGAAGAATTTCTCATGAAGAGCACATGCTTGATTCGGCCCCAAAAATCTAGAAAACCCAAATAAGATAGGATCATCATGAACTGAAGAGGAAGATGGAAAAAGAAGGATACTCCTGTATTATTATATTTTTCATCCTCTCTTCTTTTTTTATTCTTCTTGTTTATCAAGTGTCGTTTTATTTGTGTAATCATGTCTCTTCATGTTGTTTGAATGTTCTAAACATTACTGAATCAAATCTTTATTTTTCTTCTCATTCTCTACTTTCCTAAAATTTACCTGGGTTTATAACGGAATGAAGTGGTAGAGCGCATCTATCATTTTCATATTAGGTACTAGCAACTCAAGTCATATGATTTTGGGTATTGTTGGTACGTTTGATTACACGCAGATGGTCGATTGTTCCCTGAAAGAATAGGGAACCATAAGTCTCCCGTCTAGGTGCGTGCAAAGTCTTGTGTTGGGGTTCGCAGAAAGAGAAGGTGATCCTTAGGGTCCCCTGCACATAGTAAAAATCTCAATTAGACCTCCCTAAAATCAGAGCTCTGACTACCCATATAATGTTGGAATTAGAATGATGTGGAACCCTGCGGTGTAGAGAAAGTGAGATCGAGAAATCTATATTTTTACTACATCATGAAAATAATTAATTTCTACTAAACAAAACTATTATATGTTATCTCTAAGTTTTTTACTTTCTCAAAAAGTTAATCAATGCATCAAATTATCTTAGTCTCGGACATTCATATCTTAGATTAAGGTTTTATCAGTTATAAACCCGATATGATAATAGAATGAGGGATGAAGTAAGGTACTCGCAGAGGCCCCATAGAATACGACTTTGACACAAACATTTCATATTCCGGTATGTCTCGTGACACATCAAGTTAAATATAAATTTAAACATTGATATATCAAGAAACTCCTATACAACAACGATAGGTGCACTTTCCTAAAAGAATGCAACCCTATCACTAGCTTTTGTGCGATCAGAGCGAATCATGTTTTTTTGGCACCGTTATCGGGGAACCAACTTCGTAATATCTGAAGAATTTCAATTTCAATTAATCATGTCAAAAAAAAGTCCTTATATGTTGTGTTTTATGTTTGTTTCTGTGATTGTTCGTGTTAGTTCTTCTTTTGCAACTTAGATAATCTTTGCAACTTAGAATGGCGGCCATGCATATTCAAGTACTTAATGAAGTTGAACCTGCCACATGACGGGGTCAGAAAAAATGTTCTGAAGATCTGCGAAAACAAGAGTAAACAGGATTGAAGCCTAGAAAAAAATATAATTCAAGGGCCAGGGAAGTTTCTATTGCATTTCTTTATTACAAGTAAATTGTATCTTTCATTGCTGCAAATGTTAATCTATAGAAAATTGCTTAATTATCCAACTTAAGGTTGAACAAACCTAGGATATCTTCATAATTATGCAAGATTCGATAGATATTCTTGTAAGGCATTACTTACTAGAAATCATTTACTTTAAAATGTGATAAGAAAAGCCCTCCCATATCTTTAAATATTTAGGCCAATTCAAGTACATAACATTATTGATGGGAAGCGTGCGGCGTTGTTGGTAAAATAATGGCTGTGAGATGGGAGAGTACTACGTATCTAGAACCTGCGAAGAAGCACTAAGTGTTGCGGCAATGGGGTAGAATTGAGGCGAGGTAGACAGACGACACCAAGTGGGGTTGAGGTGTCAATTCCGGTGAAAATGGCGCAGTGGGGGCAAGGGACCTTATGGAAGAGGCTGAATGGTATCCTCATTCGTAGCAACGGCCGAGGACCCCAGTGTGGAGGGTTGCTCAATGACGTTGTAGAGGGAAAGGACGAGTGTGGGTCGACCTGGGTCGGAGGTAGGGGAATCGGGGAGACACGTCAATGGAAGTGTTAGACGTCCATTCCCACCAGTAGCAACGGCGGAGGAGCCCTGCACGAAGGGTCAGACATCAGCAAAGAAAGAGAACCCATTGGAGGTGTCTTGTTGGTCGTCTCAGTGGGTCAGTGTGCGAGTGAGGATCAGGATGTGGGATACTGGCGTTGGTGGCTGTGATGGCGTGGTTGTGGTTGTGATTGGAGGAAAGCCCAGAGACCGTGCGTCGGTGATGATAAAGGAGCTAGGTGTCGATGAAGGTGAGGGCAGCGAACTAAGGGGATGTACCTCCGCAGCGATTCGTTCGAATTCTCCAAGTAGATCAAGTTTTTCCTCAAGACATTATGCCATGGAGAGGATGTTTGTGAGCGTAGCGTTGTGCCGATCGAGACTCTGATGCATTCCTAAATCTGAAATTTGGTTTAAACAAATAAAAATTTGTGAGTCGATTTTCAAAATTAGGCGGAGCCTGCAGTTGGCCACGAGTATGATCAATTGGTAACCGACCAAGGATTCATATGCGAGCAAGAGAGTTAGCGTTAGTACGTATTTGACCTTTTGATCAATTCCCCCACAAGCGTCACAAAGAGGAAATAAAACAAGAGTTGGAAATTAACGGCAAATAAGAAAATATTGATCTAGGCAAGCAATCTCTGACATTAAAGATCAAAACAATTTAAGCATATTATTATACCAACAATCACGAGCGAGTCGGGAGGGAAGCGTATACCTGCAGCGTCTGCGGGTATTAGCATTAAAGATGGATGGCAGGGCTTGGAGGGATTTGGCAGCAACTGGGAGTTTTTTAGGCCCTGGGAAACTGAACGGGTAACGACAGGGGGTGTGCGGGTGAGCCGCACGGCTACTGGAGGTTCGTCGCCGCCGGGAGCTGCTGGAGGGGAGCTCGCTGGAGGTAAACAGACCCTCAGGAGGCTCCTTCAGAGTTGTTTGGGCAGGTGGCGTCCCAAGCTGTGCGTCGACGGCAAGCTGGGCAGGAGCAGCGGCGGTGGAGACGTTTCTCCAATCAATGGACAGTGGAGAGCAGGGCGCCAGAGCCTTAGAAGGGCTCCGACAGCAGCGGCGCTCGTTGGAGAAGGTTCGGGAGACAACGTCGGGCGAATCGGCTGGGCAGAGGCGAGCATCGGCTGGGAGTTACGGAAAGTTCAGAGGATCAACTCCGTTACTTCCAACTTACTCTAGCCTCCTTTGACGGGAAAAAAGGATAGGTTCTATAAAAAGTTTTTAGGTTATATTTGTATCAATGATTTTAATGGGGGGAAGTTTCAATGGTCAAGGACTACAGCAGGAATTAAATTGGGGAGTTTCATCTTGCAAAGGCTGGCTGGAATTAAATTGGGGGTTTCAACTTGCAAAGGCCGGCTGGAATTAAGAAGGGGGGTTCAAGTTCCAACTAATAGTCGGATTCCAAATTGATTGGGAATAAATGGAGATAAAGTTGTTACTACTATCTCTTGGAATTCAAACTAAATGGCTTTAGAAATTCCCCATAACGACAAATAATAATGTTGAAAGTAATGAATAATTAATAGCATAATTTGTATGAAATCTCACTTGCTTGCCTAAACAAATACTACTCCTAATTTGACGGACCTTTCTATTTAGGGTCTTATTGGTCGGTCACACCAATAATCCAAACAAAAGAGCGCGAACGTGTGCGATACAACATAGATGAAAACTAAAATGTGTGAAATACGTGTGCATCATAAATAAAAAAATTGCAAATAAAATAAAGATGCAAACTCGGGTTGCATCAATTCCCCTAGGATTGAGAGAGCTCGGCCCCGTCGAGAATATGACAAAACCCGTCACTGAAACATCCAGGCGTCAAACTGCAAAAGAAAGTTGTTGTTGCCATAATGTCGTAGAAAGTGGAACAAATGAAGGTCATGTCGTTGCTGCACATCAAGTGAAGATATATCATCTTTCCTGAAAGACACGGGGAACCAATCTCCAATGGAAAAAGACAAATCTCGGTGATGAAATCAACTATGAAGTTGTAGTTTTCCAAAGCTGCTCGCAAACTGTTAGCCATAAAATTATGCAAACGTAAATGACCAGTAAAAATCAGAGCAACAAATAGAAGAGCATCATAAAGTGTGGAAGATGGTGGAATGAACGAACGAAGAGAGAAACAAAACAGGAAATAAGAAAGATCGACTTGTGGAATCATTAAATCATATGACTTCATACGCACTCCTGCTAGACATCTTTGTGCGTCTACAAAACCCAAACCAATCATCTCAAAGATAACACTCGTGAGAATCCAACTAGCAGACAAATTTTAAAATCGTTCTCAAATTTACCGTTTAAAACCAACCAGAGGAATCCTTTAAAATGTGTGTCCCTAGCAGGAAGAAAAAATCTAGGGACCAAATCAATTCGCCTATTACGACTTAGCCTAAAAAAATTGAAAGCAAGCTCACTCATAATCGTAGGGTAGTGCGGTGAACTATAAGGGCGATCACCAAAAACAAAATCTGCATAAGGTGGATCAAAAGTGGAATAACCAAAAGTGTGAGCAACATCCAAGTCGAATGTCTCACTAGAACCAAGTGTGGCTTCCTGGAGCGGGGGTCCAGGCAGAAGAGTGGAACAAAATAGAAGTGGCGTAGTGGTAACTAAGGAAAGTGAGGGAGATGGTGACGAGGACCTCCATGGAGCCTTAGGAACAAAACGATTCTTCTGGGGAAGAAGAACAATCTTGCGCCCATGGTGATTGAAGGACCTCCCAGGAGCATCCAGAAAATGACAAGTCGAACCAATTGTTAAGTGCAAGAAAACAATGATGAGCGACTTTTACCGGCACGCACTCGCCGTAGGAGCCACGCATCATCAAAACCATCAAAGCGCGCATATGGAAACCTCCTTAATTAATTCGTGTAATTAATTGATATTAATTAATTAATTTTTAATATTAATTAAGTTTTATTTTATGTTTATGGTTTTGTGAGCCCCCCCCCCCTCCCTATATAGGGTGGTGGTATGGAGTGCCGCACCTCCAGCCCCAATTTTGACAACAGCTGCCGCAACCGCACCTCCAGCA
The DNA here is from genome assembly GCA_039513925.1 of Platanthera zijinensis. NCBI lineage: Eukaryota > Viridiplantae > Streptophyta > Magnoliopsida > Asparagales > Orchidaceae > Platanthera > Platanthera zijinensis. Next base: position 2,509,026 of record CM077083.1, read on the forward strand.
CCGATTCCGGCAGCACCAGCGGCATCCCACACCGGCAGCGTCGTCAGCCGCTTGATTCCACCCGCGGCAATCCCGGCAGCCGCCGTAATAGCCGCTCCTCCAACGTCGTTTATAGCTAACGAGGTAGAAATCCGTGTCGGTCGTGTGGTCGATGGGTTCGGAGGCGATCCCCGTCGTCGATCGACGAGCATTTCCGCCTCCCCTGCCAGCGCCCCATGTCGCCCCACTTCTGCAAACCATCGAGCCTCACCCCTTGTCCGGCCCAATGCCCTAAAGCAAACCATTGAGCCGCTTTTATTTTTTTTCTACCATTTCCTTTTCCGTTCCGCTAGCCACGCCCCAATCACCGGCCCCTCTTTCTCCTTTTTACTTAAACCTATAGTTGGCCCTAACACCGGCCACATCATACCCATATTTTCACCTTCCTTTTTCCCTCTCCTCTCTGGTCACGTCGCATCCATTCTTAAAGATCCCGACAAATATTTAGAACTCGGCCTTGAGGACAAGGCCGATTTTCAAGACCGGCATATTGTTACTCGCACGCACTCGCCAAAAGAGCCACGCGTCGTCAAAACTATCGAAGCGCGCATATGGAAACCACCTTAACTAATTCGTGTAATTATTGGTATTAAATAATTAATATTAAGTAAGTCTTATTTTATGTTTATGGTTTTGTGAGCCCCCCCCCCCCTATATAGGGAGGTGGTATGGGAGTGTTTGGTTCATCTTTTGTTATTTAGAATTGTGGGCTCCATTCTTGAGAGAGGGATCTTTGGAGGACCCAGCCTCCTTGATCTTGGCCGGAGTTCGCTCTGGATTGTATTTGTGTTCTCGTTTAATGCAATCATGTCTCGCCTTTCATTCCAAGACATATCAGCGACCCACTCAATGTGATGTGCATGAGTGAGTGAGTGAGTGAGACGCAATGCTCAATATGATGTCGTAGAAAGATCGAACTCATGAAGAACATTACATTACCTTCATCATAAAAATACATGTGAAAGATAGAGAGAGTAAGAGAGTGCTAAGGAGAGATATCTAGAAAGAGCTCAATCATAAGTGATCTTCCAGGATGCCCCACACTCAACTTCTCCCCCCTTATATATACAAGGGAGAGCATACATAATACTTTTAACTAATATTTATAAATACTCATTAATTAAAATTAACTAAATTAATTAATACTGATTAATTACAATCTATTATATGAATTTATCACAATAGCTTACACATGCGCGTTCCATGAATTCCAACGAGAGGTCTGCTTGGGCGAACGTGTGAGAGTAGCATGCATCTTGCCAAACATTATTGGGTTGATGATGTCCTTATCTTAGCTTGCTCCATTAATGGAATGTCATCTAGTGTTCTTGATTCTTCTACTCCATTCAGAAATAAATTATAAGAATCATCTTTTATAAGCACATGTGGTGTGTATTTTGTTCACATTCAAAAACAATCAAGAAGCAAACTTGATACTTTGCATTAAAATATTTATTTACTAGCTATCCAATATTTATTTACTAGCTATCCTGCACATCAAAAAGGGTACAAATATTATTATTCCTGTACTACAAAAACGTGTTACGGATGTTACTTTTAGGGAAGATGACTCATACTTCTTTTGGACAAACACGAGGGGAGAATAATCTTGATGATTATGAATTAACCCCAAAACCGTATCCATGTCATATTTCTTCTGACTATTACATTCAAAAAGATGATCCTTCAGAGTATGACAACTCTAGTTTGGGAGAGCCAGTAAAACCTCTCCTCACTTATTCGAAAGGAAAGCAACCCACTCAACACAGAATCTCCAAACTTGTGATATACCTTCTATAACCCCTTCCTCTCAGGCTTTTCTTGCAATCACCAAGGCTGCACTTCCTTCTAAATGATTGGTCTTCACATTCTCAGTAACATCATGCTCCAGCAGTAAACATCACAACAATTTCTCTGCCAAATTCCAACTTTATTTATGTTACAGGATTATTAATAAATTTCAAACCAAAAGTTAGACTCCCCACTAAGTACTTTCAAACATAACCTGCATCTTCATTAAAAACAAAAAGAAAGAACATGTTATGGATCCGCCATCAGTTATCTTGCATTATTATTATTATCTATATGTTGAGTCGTGTTGTGTCGAGTCGTGTTGTGTCGAGTCGTGTCGTAGCGTTTAAGTGTTTTAATATTGTTGCATGTTTGTGTTATTTACAATTATGTCATCGGCGCCTATATATAGGCTCTTTGGGGTCTTGTAATGGGCATGAAAGAATGAATCTAAGTTTCTCTTTATCTCTCTAATCTCCTCTCTCCCTCTCTCTAGTTCTTCCCCCTCCCTTCTAGGGTTTTTGTCTCTCTCTCACCTCCGTCGGCCCTTCCCCTTGTCAGATTCCTCCGGGAATTTATCGGTGATCGTAACAATTGGTCCGACCTGCCCCACCGCCCGCAACCTGCCGTCGGTGCTAGGGTTGACCGCCTCTAAGTTTCCCCGCTTGAGTCGATTCCGTTCCGCACGGCCCGGTCCGGTGACACCGCTTTTCGCCAGTCCGCGTTTAGGGATTTTGATCGGCCTGTTCGACCGCTTCCACGCCGCGACGATTCCGCTCCGCGTTATTCGCCAACCGCCTGCTGCAGGCTGCACCACGTGGGGCCGACTCTTTCGCCAATTCGACCGGCCAATTCGTTGGTTCCTCCGCTTCCAATCGGCCAGTTCCGCGCCAATCCGTCGTCGGAGCCCCTAAACCGTCGATCTACCACTGGATCCGTCCTTCCAGCCGCTCTCCGGCACAGGACCACTGCCTTGCCACCTGCGTTCCTCTCTGCCAGCCACCGGCGGACGCCGCCTTCCCCGTTTTAAGCCCTGATCTGTTGCAAGACAACCCAGGCGGCTGTTTTGTCGGTTACCTGTTCAGATCTACGACCCCAGCCGCGTTCCCACCCGGATCTTCTGGTCCAGCCGAATCCCAGCCCCCGTTCTGCCGTCTCCTCCATTCCAGATCTGCGCATCCCTCGCATCCGACTCCAGTGTCTGATTCCTTTCGACTCTCGCATCCGCCACTTCCAGTGCTTACTCTGCTGACCGCACAGATCTCCCCTGTTCCGCCAACCAGCCGCCGCCGACCTACCGTGTCGCGGTCAGATCATCTCTAATCTACATCCTTAGCACCATGGTCGCTCCTAGGCCGCTGTTCTTATCGATGTCGGACACCAGCCCTCTGCCAGATTTTTTTGTACTCGCTGCGCAAATTCAGGTCACATGCGCTTCCATCCACGCCAAAGTCGATCGTCTCCTCTCCCTCGACGGACGGGCCTTCGCAACCTCCCACGAGGCTCCCTGCCCTAGGTCGTCTCCACCTCGGCCACCTCCTGCACCATGTGAGAGTTATCCTGCCATGTCTCCCCCAACATTCCTCTACGACACCAACCTGCCACTCCACCCCGCAGTTGATCCTCCCGTTGTAAGCGCACCGGCCGTTGATGTACCACCTCTCTACGCGGGGGTCATTCCTCCACTGCTTCCGCCACCTCTCCGGTCACCCGCTCCGCCACCTCCGATAAAACTCGCCACCTCCTCTACCGGCTCTTACTCCGCCGGCCCCGGTCTTGCCTCCCCCTCCAGTCATCTCACCGCCTCCTCTCTCGACTCTTGCTCCTCTGGCCCCTGCCTTGTCGTTTCCGCCGGCCGCATCGTCGCCTCTTATGCCGCCCCGTGCCCCGTTGTCCACGACGAATCCGGTCGTCGCGTCTCCAACATCCTTGTGGCTGCTTCTCGTCACCGCTCCACTGACCTTGCAGAATCCATTACTTCCGCCACTCGTCTGTCTGATGGCGTCGCCGCTACTCGCCAACACCGTCGTCGCTGCTACGCGCTACCGGGCCTTGTTCTGGCGGGAGGTCAAGGTACCAGTAGGAGTGCAAACGAGTCGAACTCGAGTCGAGCTTGGCAAAATTTCCAAGCTCGAGCTCGAGCTTTTCATTTCGAGCTCGAGCTCGACGAGCTCATTTATCCCCAGCTCGAGCTCAAGCTCAATGCCAACTTATCGAGCTCGAGCTCGAGTTTCGAGCTGCTCGCGAGCTTTTTAGCTCATGAGCTTTATTTTCTTTTTTATATATATATATTTTAAAATGTATAAATAAAAAGCACGCAAGCCGGCTCGCGAGCTCATGAACAACACTAGATGAGCTCGAGCTCGACTCGTAATCGAGCTCGAGCTCCACAGGCTCGAGCTCGAGTCGAGCTTTTTTCGAGCCGGCTCATCGAGCTTTCGAGCCGGCTCAACTCAACTTGCACCCCGAGGTACCAGATGATTCGGCCACCCACTTGGTACACGAGCTTGAGGGCAAGCACGTTTTGAAGAACGTATGGAGTGTTACGGATCCGCCATCAGTTATCTTGCGTTATTATTATTATCTATAAGTTGAGTCGTGTTGTGTCAAGCCGTGTTGTGTCAAGTCGTGTTGTATCGAGTCGTGTCGTAGCGTTTAAGTATTTTAATATTGTTGTATGTTTGTGTTATTTACAATTATGCCATCGGCGCCTATATATAGGCCATTTGGGGTCTTGTAATGGGCATGGAAGAATGAATCTAAGGTTCTTTTTATCTCTCTAATCTCCTCTCTCCCTCTCTCTAGTTCTTCCCCCTCCCTTCTAGGGTTTTCGTCTCTCCTTCACCTCCGTCGGCCCTTCCCCTTGCTGCATTCCTCCTGAAATGTAATTTATCCGTGATCGTAACAGAACATCACTTGGAAGAGTAAGCAGTAGATAAAGAACAAATAGACAAAAAAAAATTGTGGTAAGTAAGCAATGCAAAAATTATTCTTTCAGCATTAAGAGTAAAGAGTAGGTTATGATTCTATTATAAACCTTGGTGGGAGCATATCATAGCTTCCGTAATGGTGAAGAAGGCACTTCATGCTCAATGGATGGAGAATCAATGGTTGACCATCAACTGCCTGAAAGTATAAAGATAAGAATTAGTGATATTGTAGTGAGCCTATAAGACATGAAAGCATATACAACAGAATTATCAATTTCAGCACGTCATCAAAATAGAAGTAAAGCATAACACTAGTATTTCATTGATAATAGGATGATCAAGTTTGGAACAAAAAAGAACATTAAGCACCTGATAGAAAGAATAAGAGTCCCGCTCCCTAATATCCTTGCAACTACTTGAATCATTCTTTAAGGCTTTCTCCTCATCATACATTAATTCTGAAAAACTACCAGGTGTGTTGGTAGACCGGCGACTAAAATTTTCAGAAAACTCAAAGTTAGTATGAATCTGCCGATTCTCAGGACTTCCACCCATCCATGCATCTGAGTGAGTATGTTCTGTATCTAAATTTGAATTCAACAAACAGGCATTTGATGAATTAGAGTTATCCACAACTTTGTGACTACTTGAAACTACAAAACGATTAGACTGAAGAGGGCCTCCGTTTAAAGCCCTATTCTCCACCCATTTCTTTATCCTCTCTTCTAATTGCTCCAAAGCTGCACAAACATATGGAAGCTTTTCCATGTCATCGACTATACCCATTTCTGCTTTACTCAACCAATCAGCAAGACTGGTTTTTGCATCTCTCACGGACAATTCAATATCAGAGCTCAAAATAAATTTGGAAAACAGGTCAAACGTTTTATTAGAGCTTCTAGGCATAAAACTTGTCCCATCCTGACTTCTAAAAGACGGAATAAGTGAATCTTTTGCTCGAGCCAAAAGTGCAAAATCTGCATGGTCACAAACATGTAACTGCTTGACATTTTCGATTTCTATTGTGTACAAATCTTTGGATGATATCATTGAAAAGCACAAGGGGCATTTTTTCCAGGATTCAATTTTCTGTTCCTCAACACCCGTTAACAAGTATCTCAATATACAAGGGAAACAATATATATGGCCGCATGATGTTATTTGGGGGCAAAGAGGACTTTCCAAACAAATTGGACACAAAACTGAAATTGGGGAAGAGTACCTCACACAAATAACATCTTCCCAAGGAAGCATTTTATCAGGATCAATTGACTCGGCAGAGTAGCGTCCAGTATCATATATGACAAATTTGTAATTCGCTTGGAGGAAGAGGCCCTTGTTGTAAGGCTTTATCCTCTGCTGCTGCCTTCTTGGAGGAGGTATTCTCTGTTGAGCGCGAGATCGAGGAATTGGGTCATAATGAAAATTCAGTAAATGATTAGCATTCATGACCTCTCTTCTTCTCGAAGTTGCTTGAGTAGCCGTAATTTGATTATCAGTGGAGTCTAAAGGCCAATGATTGTCACACAGCATATTAACGCCAGAAACCGGTCTCAAATTGGGTTGCTGGTCAAGCTTAATTGATCTTAACTGAGGAGAACTTCCCTTTTGATCGAATAACTGGTGTTGAGAATAAGTGCCAGTGTTCTGGCCACTTGAGTGTTTCCTAGCATTTGAACCTTTTGTGTCCCTTACCTGCAATAATATTTAACAATCAAACCAAGTTGCGGTGTTAGAAAAAATTAGCACATTTCAATCTAACATCAAAAAAACATAAAAAAGTGATTTCCTTGAAAAGTGGATGTCAACTATGTAGCACCGGGACGGAAACGAGATACGGGATACGATAAGAAACGGACACGGGAAATGTGATTTTAAAAAAAATAAAGATACAAGAAATTTTTTAATTTTTTAAATTATTTTAATATAAGCGTTAATTAATATAAAAATAAGATAACTTACAAACTAAGTGTACATATCATAAATTGTAACGAAAAAATATTTAATAAGACTACAACATAGACCATACATATGAAAACCGGGACTTCAAACATATTATACATCATTGTCATTTCATATAATGCAATAAATAATATTTCATATGATGCTATAAAAATATAGAGAAGATTCAAAGAAACAAGCAATAAAGCGGAGTGTTCAAACGATTCACGAGGATGGCATGCACTACCTCGAAAAAGGCAAACACGTCTTCTCTTTTCCTCTCATGAGCATAGATAACTGATACGAGCACGGGATTGCGAGCGTGTGCTCCGGGGAAGAAGAGGGAAGTCCCCAAGAGAGGAGGCGGAGCGATCCCGGCGAGCAATGGCGGTTGTGGCTTGCAGGGTGCAGATCGGCGGTGGCGGCACGGGCAAACCGCGAGTATCGCGGTCTTCGCGATATGCGGGAGCGGCGGCTAGGGCACCTGGCGGGTTCGGTCCGTGGGGGGAGAGATAACGTGAAGGTTAGAGAGAGAAAGAGAGAACTAGAGAGAGAGTTAGAGAAATAAAAATGGAAAATACTTCTTGCTTGCCTTCCCAAATTCACCCAACCGGGTATTAATAGTCAAAGCGCCCCCTCCTTGGTCTTAGACACGGAGGATCAAAATACGCATAATAATAAGCATAAAATAGAAGTAAATAGTCAAAACGGCGGGACAAAAGTGGGACCGTAACATCTCCACCCTTCCCGACGACAAGCTTGCCCTCAAGCTTGGTCTGTAGTGACAGTGGCCTTCGGATCTCCCGTGTCAGTGTCTGCATCCCGATCAGGAGCCGAGTCGTCGATCTCCAACCAGAAGAGGCGCTTGCAACGATGTCCATGGAGAAGGGCTCGTCGCAGTTGTAACAGAGGCCCTTGGCACGACGGTCATTCATCTCCTGGGGCGACAGTCGCTGAATAACAGTGGGGCGGTCGGCGTCGCGATCTGGTGCGAGGAGACTGTGTGTGGGCGATGACATAGGCCGCGGAAGATGCTTGGACCCCTCGGTGTCCTGGTGATGTAGATGAGGGCGGTCCAAAAGCAGACGCTTCTCGCAAATGCGAGCCAAACTCATTGTCGTGGTCAGATCTGCGGGTGCCCGGAATTCTACGTCCATGCGGAGACGCTCATGGAGTCCTGCTGTGAAGATGGACACCTGCTGTGTCGGAAGAACGGTGGTAGTGCGGGCCAGTAGGACTTGAAACTGTTCAAGGTACTCGTCGATCGGACCAGTCTGCCGGATGGAAATGATATCTCCCAAGGGATTGCTGTGGCGGGGTGGCCCGAAACGGAGGGTGCAGTTCATCTTGAAATCGTCCCAAGAAAGGAGAGGTTTCTCCCGTTGCAGTTGGGAAAACCAAAGTTGTGTCGGGCTCATGAGGTGAAAGGCAGCAATGTCGAGCCACTCGTCCCACGGAGTGCGCTGGTGGGCGAAGAACTGCTCGCAACGAGAGAGCCAAGCTAAAGGGTGTAACATCCGAAAATCTGACGCGAAATTTACGTTAATGTAGGGTCAAGTCGCGACGGAGTTTGACCGAGACACCTCGTCATCGAGGTATGTTGTTCTATGAATACAAAATGCACGACAAGAACCGTTTAAGATTTTTAAAGCATTAGTAGAGTGATTTTGGGGTGCCAATAGTAATTCCCCTTTCTTTTTCCTTGTTGCGGTTCATAAGAAAACCGCAAGGCACGATAAAAACCGCAGCCCGTTTTATTATAAGCCCGCACACCTCTTCCTATCGGGAGAAAACCGCACGAACGTTCCGCCTGTGTCCGTCTCCCGCAAGCAGCGCCTGACGTCGATTGTTCCAACCGGGCTTCCGCAAGCCCTAGCCGGCGGCCTCCCTCCCTCCAGAAGCCATTTCCGGCTCCTCCTCCTTCCTCTGCAGGCGCCGGGGAGTATTCCTTTTCATTCCTTGGCCTTGGAAGTACCGGGTTTCAACCCTAGCCGGAGGTGTAAGTTCCGTTTTGGTTCCGGTGAGTCGTTTCCCCTCTCGTCTCGTTTCCTTTGTGGATATTCTTGGATTTGGAAGTAAAGTAACTTAGATTTTTCTATTCCTTTTGTCCTATTTTAGGTTTTGGAGTTTTAATTCCACCGCGGAGTTAGTGTAGGGCATTTCGTGAGCCTAAATTACTCTCCGTTAAGGTAATATCCGAAGTTTAGTTTCTAATTTTGTAGCCCTAGTTGTTTTGGAATTTTTTTCCATTGGAAACCCTTAAGGGAAAATGATGAAATTAGGGTTGCCTTGAATTGCAGGATTTTGGTAGGTTCGAGGCAGCTTTCTGAAGGTCCCCAGTAGTAGGATTTGCCTTCGGAAATAGAAGATGTCGCCGCGCCGAGTCTACGAGCGCCGTACCACCGCTGTAAGGAAATTTAAATTCCTTTTAGCTAGATATATAAAGTATTGTATTTTTATACACAAATAGATTTATTTCAAGTAGCATGTCCATGCATAGAAAGGTGTGGTGATAGGAAAACAGTTACGAAAAATGTGTAGGGTGACACGATTTCCCTAAGACCCAAGTAGTCAGATCATGAACAGAAACGTAGGGTACGAAGGCGGTAACCGTGTTTGTAAGCTTGGAATTTGTCCAACCAAGGGCGTGAATGTCCCTTCAAGTCGACCACAAGAAGGTCAAGGGTCGCTTAGTAGTACACCAGAAAAGATATCCTTTGCAGAGTAGCGTCAGACCACAAAGGTCAGCCAGCACACAGAGTTTCTTCCGTGCTAGGTAGAGGCGCACTACCTTTCTCATAAGGCACATGGAACCTTATGAGTAGTACAGACTTGGGAAGTGTCTTCCCTTGAGCCAGCTAGTGGATTCGAGACCGTGTCCGCGTGACACTAGAACAATTGGGTTCGTAAGATGGTCTCGAGTCGTCAGTTTCAGTTGCGCGTTAGGAGCTACTCTGCCTAGAGCCTTCCTAGTAGATGAGCAGGTTAGAAGCCACCTAAAACTCAAGTATAGACCTGACATGAGACAATACGCTAGTTAGTGAACGCCAGGACTTGAGTTAGTAAAATAACAGTCACGTGCTTAGTACGAGTAGATGTGTGACCAGAGAATAGTGCGAAGGCATGCATAGCACATAGCATAAAAGTTTTAAATGCATAAAATTATTTTCAAAGACATACATGCATTCATATGTTAAACTGGCTTTTAGTGTCACTAGGAGGGGTTATTTTTCCTTACTCTGACCCTTCGTGGGCACTGTTTTTCAGGTGACCCAGGTGGGAAGTTACGTCTAGGATGAGCATGTGGTGGCGTCAGTTTGTACTATTTATCTTCTTCAGTTTACTCTATTTCAGCATGTACCTGTAGATGAGAACATTGTATCAGATTAATGTTTTATCTAATTTATTTCAGACTATTTATGGTTAATCAGATTTTCAGTTAATTCAGTTTTACTTCCTGTTTAGTGGCTCTGTGAACCCAGATATCAGGTATGTGATTACCCTTAGTTTACTTTATTCAAACTTCCGCTGTAAGTCTTAAATTGCTTAATATAGATTTTATTACCTGCTGCTACTAGTTTTAATACTGTTTCCTAGTTTTCTTTACATCGCTGACCCGGCCGGACGGCTGATTTCTGAAATACTGGGAAGGGGTGTTTCAAAGGGTCTTCGTGGCCGTCGAATATTGGGAAATCCAGCCGCAAGTATCGTGGCAGCCTGTAGCCGTCATGCCGCGGGGGACCAAACTCTGGCAGAAGTGGTGGAATCGGCGCTTCACTGGAGGAACCCGTGGCCGGTTGGGCCGGTCGGTTAGCCGCTAGTTGCGTGGTGACAGCGGCAATGAGGGCGTTGTTGTTATCCGTGAGGAGCTTGGCGAGAGACTCGAAAACTTGTGAGAGGGAGGGTTGGTCGGCCATTGCGGGAGGCAGAGGTGGTGGGTTCGCGGCGCCAGAGGGAATGGAGGAAAAAGGTGTCGGTGGCGGAAGGAGTCCGGTAGAGGCAGCAAGCAAGGGGCCCCCGTCGAGGGAGGAGCCGAGAAGGATGCGTGGTGAAGAGGGGCCGGCGAGGAGCAGCCGGTGCGAAGCCGGGTGCTGAGGGCTTGACTGCGTTGAGGTGTTGTGCGGGTCGGAGGAGGTCGGGGAGGAGCCGGACGGACCGCAGCTGGGCGGTAAGGGGCCGTGCGGGCCGGAGGAAATCGGGGCGGCGTTGTGCGAGCTGGAGATGGTCGGGGTGGCGCTGTGCGGGCCGGAGATGGTCGGGGCAGAGCTCGGTCGGGGAGGATCTGGCGTGGAGGAGGCGGGGAGAAGCGTACCCTCTGATACCAAGTTGATACGATCGCGGGATTGCAAGCGTGTGCTCCGGGGAAGAGAAGGGAAGTCCCCAAGAGAAGAGGCGGAGTGATCCCGGCGAGCAATGGCGGTTGTGGCTTGCAGGGTGCAGATCGGCGGTGGCGGCACGGGCAAACCGCGAGTATCGCGGTCTTCGCGATATGCGGGAGCGACGACTAGGGCACCTGACGGGTTCGGTCCGTGGGGGGAGAGATAACGTGAAGGTTAGAGAGAGAGAGAGAACTAGAGAGAGTTAGAGAAATAAAAATGAAAAATACTTCTTGCTTGCCTTCCCAAGTTCACCCAACCGGGTATTAATAGTCAAAGCGCCCCCTCCTTGGGCTTAGACACGGAGGATCAAAATACGCATAATAATAAGCATAAAATAGAAGTAAATAGTCAAAACGGCGGGACAAAAGTGGGACCGTAACAATAACCTTCCTCACCATTTCAATCATTGTCTTACATATCATATACTAGATGAAGACAAGGCTTATCCGTATCACAAAAGTGAATCATGTCATATATTGGAGCGGTGAACGAAAGAATATACTCAACGGAATCTCATCAATCATCATCCAAGACCTTCACTTTCACAAGTCTCGCTTTTTCCATATCATCATCATGATATAGAAGTCATTGATCACTAATAACCATTCTTTGGAGTCCAATCTTTATAAGTTTGAATCGTGTGTTTTAACATGATGATAATTGATGCAAAACGAGTTTCGGCAATAGATAATAATTTTAAGCTTACAAACACATCAAACATAGTTAATCTCATGGAATGATTCATTATATAATTCTTAATAAACATGGCATCATCACCAATATGGGTAATCCACGAACATTCTTCATAAGTATTCGCATTATTCTCCGAATTCTTAGTGACACAAATGTTCATCAAAGCTAAATTGAGAGTGTGCGTCACATAAGGAATCCAAAAAAATGATGAAAACTCACTCTCAATTAGTTGACTCGGCCCCTTGCAATTTGCCGCATTATTCGTTATAACTTGAACAACATTTTCATATCCGATTTCTAAAATTACCTTTTTGATCAAAGAGACAATGAAGTACATGTCTTTGATTTGACTTTCACAATTAAACGGCTTCAAGAACCTGCTTTTGATTCGGTTATTGTCATAAAATTAATGAGTAGTCTTCTTTGTGGATCACTCCATCCGTCGTTTATAATACTAACTCCTTTTTCTGCCCACATCCCCTGAATATGAGCTTTTTTCAATTTCTATTTTTTTCTTCAACAACAATGTGGTTCTTAGTGAATTATAACCGAGTGCTACATATTCTGCAAGGTTATGACAAGCGGCAAGAGAATATGATTTTCTCCAATAAAGATTTTTTGCTAAATTGAAAGGTAACCCCGTCGAATAAAATACCATAGCAATTAAAACATCCAAATGAGTTTTATCCTCATTATTGAATGCACTGAGAAATTGGATTCTTCTCCGCTTATCCTCAGTATTGAATGTTTAGATCATCATTTCTTCTCCGCTTATCACCAACAATTCCAACCCCACTTCAAGTAGTTGGAACTACCGGTATAAATTTTGGAAATTGCCGCTCAATAAGCTCATGAGCATATTTATCTTCCTTGAACATGTCCTTGTATGTGGAAGTTGGAACCTTGTTATATGCTCCGATTCTGCTACTTTAGATCCTCAATAAATGACCCTTCACGTGAGTGTATGAGCTTTTGTAAGGCTTACCACAGTAATTGCATGTCCAACTTATACTTTCACCTCCTTCGGTTAACTTGTTTCCTCTTGTCACATAATTTCAAAGAGGTTTTTTGTCATTTTCAGTAACACCTCTGTTACTTGAATCCATGTTATGCAAGATAAGACCTAATTGAAACAACAAATAATCCCAACAATAAGTTCTAAATAATTTAAACTCGTAAATAATCTCAAACTAGCAAGTAATGTACAAAAGAGTATAAAGATGAATAGTAGTACATGAAGTATGAAAATAACCATTCTACTTGGGGCCTGTTTGGCTAAGCTGTGACGATGGGAGAAGCAGTAGTGGAGAAATCTGTTGTTTTGCAGTGGTGGAAAAATTCATGAAACTGTTTGGAAAATTGTGTTTGCAGTGTTGTGTGAAACAGTGGTGTAGAATTAAACAGTAATTAAAATTAAACTGTGATAATAATAATTAAATAGTTCGCAGAATTTATGAAGTCCAAAAATAAATAAATAATTTGCTTGACATTAATTTTATTTAATTATAAAAGCAATTATATTAATATTTTTTAATTGTAAAAGTTTATTTTACTAAATGTTAATGATGATATAAATATGTTCGGAGGAGCCGGCGAATTTTTTGCGACCTCACCCGGCTCGACGTTACAATTCCGACGGACATATTCTCCCACAAATTTGAGGTTGTTCGGTCTTCCAAACGGACATCAGGACGCACGTATGCGCGCTCAACTCGATCACGAGCTAGGACGGTTCGTTTTCGACCAATTCACGAGCAACTCGAGTGACCCGTAATAAATCAGTTTTTTAAATTTCACTTTTTATAATTAAATATCATTTTCATTTTTTGTATATATATATAATCGTTTAAAATTTAAAATATATATTCATTATAAATATAAAACGTTTTCTTAAAAACAATACAACAGTGCAGCATCTGAAAGGGGTTGCAGTGCTGCAGCTGCCTGCCACAGGCGATGGCTTCTTGCCATCGTACGCACCAAATTTTCGTTTGGCAGAGCGGCGACAAAAACAGTTGTATGCAGTTGTGTTGCCGCTCCGCCAAACAGAGCCTTAATGTGAGCTATTATTATTTATTATCTACGAAGTGCATGGGGGTTGCCACAATAATCATGAAGGAATACTATCGGCACTCAACAGCTATATGTACAGTAGTGCAGTGCTCGGCAATCTAGTATTTAAGAATTTTTCAAGCTATCAAATGATTAGAGATAGTATGTGATTTAGACTGAAACCTAGGGTAATAGTTTTGAATGGTAAAAATTGCGATCTCTTTAAAAAACTAATTTTTGCGTGAAGGAATTTTGCGGGCTATTTTAAACGACTAAACGGTCGAGGCGTTGCTCGCGAACGTAAAGCTACCGCACAAATGTAATAACACCACGATTCACAATTCCACAAGCATAACATTCATGAGAGTGGCAAAACGGATATATAATCAACGATAATTAGGAGATAAGGTTAGTCGGGCAAGCTCATAATAACTATCCATTTAAATGATTTAAGCATAAAATATAAATTGGAGGATTGGGCTAAGAGAGGTAAGGTATACCAGCTGGGAGGGAGTAGCAGCACGCAAGAAATCTTCGAGGAAGGGATTGCCTGGGATCTGGCTAGCCTGAAGATTTCCTGAATGTTGGAGGCTGGCCGGGAATAATGTTGTCGGGTACTGCTGGAAATACATGCGGCCTGCTGCTCGGAAGAAAAGGGGCTAGACACTGTCAAAGGTTGTCAGAGGGAGGTTCGCCGGAGAGAGTCTGACACTCCAAGAGGCTTCAACGAGTCGGCCGAGAAAGGAGAAGTTCAGGAAAGACGAAGGCGGCGTCCTGGACGCGAACTGAAGGAGGAGGAGAGGTCGGTCGGTTTTGGGACTGGCAAAGGAGGGCTCGCCGGCCCTTGGAGGGGACCCTAGAGGCGGCGACGGGGCTGAATGGGGACGAGACTGACAGGGGGAGGGTCGACGGGCTCAGGCAAGGTGCGGCGCTGGAGGGGAACCGAACGAGACCAAAAGGGGATCGTTCAGTTCTATTTCCAGACACCCCTAACAATGGAAGGTTTGCCTTTTATACACATAAACTTAGGGTTTTGGAATGTGCCTTGAATGTGCTTTTAATAGAGGCAGATATCAAAGGATCTTTAGGAATGGGCTGACATGATGAAATGATAGTGCATAATTACATTGAAATAGATAATTATTATAAGCTTGCCCTAAACTAATCTATCGTCTAAATTATCGGACTTATGCATTTAGGGTCTCGTTGGCCGGTCACACCAACGAGCCAAACAAAATTGCGCGAAAGATATGCGTGATACAAAATAACACCAAAACGCTCATAACACGCACGATACAACTCAACACAACATAATGAAGCCAAACGCGCCAAAACAAGTGCTACACAAATAAAATGGGTACAAAAATAAAATAAAAGATGCAACGCGGGTCGCATCAATTCTCCCGGGGCTAAGAGAGCTCGACCCTGACGAGACTCGTTGTGACATGCAAATAGAAAGTCCAAATATCGAATGGAGAAATGTTGCATATTGTCCTGCGGGTGTCGGCGTTGCGACTCAAACCTGAAGGTAACCTCTCATCCCTGAAAGAAACAGGAAACCAAACCTCCTTTGGAAAATTATAACCCTAGGTTATGAAATTAACCATGGGATTATAAAGTCCCAAAAAACTCGCAATCCATTAGTCAAAATTTCATGTCAAATATTTAAATGAGTAGTAATTATTAGAGCTTTCAGAGGATGACATGGGTGGTGTGTGGGGCAAACATGTAGCAGGAAGAAAAACGGGAAACAAGTGGACTCAACCCGTGGAATCAGTAACTCATAACGCAACATACGCTCGCCCGATAGACACCTGCGAACGTCTGCTAGACCAGGATCGTCTATCGTCATAATTTCACCCGATGAAATTCCACTCGTGTCACAAAATTTTAAAAAAAACCCAATTTTATCGTGTAAGATTTTCCATAAAAAAACCTTGAAGCGGGTGTCCTTGTGGGGAGTAAAAAATCTAAGGACCGTCTTGACTCCCTCAAGACTGCAAACCTAGAAGTGTCAGAACTCGAACGATAGTGATGTGGTGGCTCAACATGCGCGCCTACAACCAAAGGGAAGTGATGTGAACAAAACGCGTGTTCGCCAAAAACAAAATCAATATAGGGCGGTGACTCTAATGACACTAGCGAGTGGTCACCAAGTTCAATGTCTACGACCTCACGGGATTGGGGTGGCAGTGGGCTACGAAAAATCAGGACATTTGACGAACGAGTCAATGTCACCTAAGATGAAGGCCTCATCACAAGACAACTCCTCTGGGAGAAGAGAGAGCGGTGATGCGTCATCCGAGGTGAGTGACACATCACTGGTAAGTCCTCCCTGGGGTGGGGCCTCAGGAAAAAACTCAGTGACTAAAGGGCGTGGTTCAATGTGAGTAGGGGACACACCATGTCAGTCGAGATGAAGGGAGGAGGAGTAAAAAATCATCTTCCCGGAGCTGGGGCTCGGCAAGAATTTCCTTGATCGAAGGGGGTGCTATAGCAGAGACAAGTGGAGTTACGACTTTAGTCGGGATGATAAAAATAGGAGAAAACTCTTCTTCCTTTAGCAGGGGCTCAGGAAGAATCTCTTTGATTGAAGTGAGTGTCACGGTGGGGGTGGGTGGGACCAAAGTGCTCGTCGTGAAACTGATGAGGTGAGGAAGAGGACTATCAAAAGGCCTAACTTCGGGTTCCACTATGTGATATAAAGTGGGGAGGTATGCAGGAGTAGCATAATGTGTTGCATTAACAACTCAGGGTTGTGAACAGAGATGCACAACACACTCAGATTCTGTCGGACGTCTGCAGTGACGCACTCAATATTTTTCAACAAAATTTTAATACGCGCGTCTAAATCCTCCATTTTTTTAACGTAAAATCTCAAACTTAGAATTTTGAAAACGACCGCCGCTCGGCTATCCCATAATATGAGTGAAATATCACAGTAGCCACACCAAACTGATGTAGACTGAAACCTAGGGCTGTAGTTTTGAACGGTAAAAATTGCGATCTCTTTAAAAAACTAATTTTTGCGTGAAGGGATTTTGCAGGCTATTTTAAACGACTAAACGGTCGAGGCATTGCTCGCGAACGTAAAGCTACCGCACAAATGTAATAACGCCACGACTCACACTTGCACAGGCATAGCATTCAAGAGAGTGGCAATATAGATATGTAATTAACGATAATTAGGAGATAAGGTTAGCTGGGCAAGCTCATAATAACTATCCATTTAAATGATTTAAGCATAAAATGTAAACTGGAGGATTGAGCAAGGAGAGGCAAGGTATACCAGCTAGGAGGGAGTAGCAGCAACGCACGAAATCCTCGAGGAAGGGACTGTCTGGGATCTGGCCAGCCTGTAGATTTCCTGAATGTTGGAGGCTGACCGGGAATAATGTTGTTGGGCATTGCTGGAGGTACCTGCGGCTTGCTGCTCGGAAGAAAAGGGGCTCGGCACTGTCAGAGGCTGCCAGAGGGGGGTTCGCCGGAGAGAGTCGAACACTCCAGGAGGCTTCAACGAGTCGGCCGAGCAAGGAGAAGTTCAGGAAAGGAGAAGTCGGCGGCCTGGACGCGAACTGAAGGCGGAGGAGGGGTCAGTCGACTTTGGGACTGGCAAAGGAGGGCTCGTCGGCCCTTGGAGGGGACCCCAGAGGTGGCGTCGGGGTTGGACGGGGAGGAGACTGACAGGGGGACGGTCGACGGGCTCAGGCAAGGTGCAGCACTGGAGGATAACTGAATGAGACCAAAAGGGGATCATTCAGTTCTATTTCCAGCCAGCCCTAACAGTGGGAGGGTTTGCCTTTTATATACATAAACTTAGGGTTTTGGAATGAGCCTTGAATGGGCTTTTAATAGAGGTAGATATCAAAGGATCTTCAGGAATGAGCTGACTTGATGAAATGAAAGTGCATAATTATAGTTATTTTCCAATTAAAAATCCCATATCAGATTTTTTTTGGAAAATAATATTTATATTGAAATAGATAATTATTATAAGCTTGTCCTAAACAAATCTATCACCTAAATTACCGAACGTATGCATTTAGGGTCTCGTTGGCAGTCACCAACGAGCCAAATATAATTGCGCGAAAGATATGCGCGATACAAAATAACACCAAAGCGCTCATAACACACGCGATACAACTCAACACAACATAATGAAGTCAAACGCACCAAGACAGGCGCTACACAAATAAAACATATACAAAAATAAAATAAAAGATGCGAAGCGGGTCGCATCAGTATGCAAGGCATACTATCTAGAATAATGTGTTATGCAATGTCATTGACCTATTTAGAATAGAAATCAAACCAATACAAAACAAAAAAAATGATAGGCATACACATCAATCAAGAGAGAAGCTCTACAGAGAAGCTAGACTTAAAATACCAATGATTCTAAGACATTACAGCCAAGCATTATCTGTTTCTGCCAAAATGCAACTAAATTAAATGCGACGCGGCTAACGATGTCTACTAACATGAATGCATGTGTGTTTATCAGTCCGACTAAAATGGCAAAAGTAATTAGTTAAAATAAAACAAAAGCAATTTCTTTCGAACACACGTTGAATAAGCCCTGCAAATCAAGTGATTACACAATACTAAAAGAAAATATAAGGTAGTACCCAATAGAACATGTGTTCAAATACACAACAATAGAAAACGGTAATTCCAAATAACGGCATACGCATGCTAGTGGCGGCAGAGTCGAACAAGGAAGTCAAGGGGGTCGGCTCTCACTAGGGTTGCAGGGGGCCGGGCAATAGTGAGGTGGGGCTCGGGTAGGGGATTTGGAGTACTAGGCAGTGGAGGTCGGCAGGAAGGAAGGATTACGGGCTGTGAGGGATTGACGGGAATGGGGGAATGGCAGGTTGTGGAGGCCGACGGGAAAGGGTGTTGTGGTTGTGTGTGATCGACGGGAATGGACGGGAGTGAAAGTCGCGGCTGTGGAGATCAACGGGAATGGGCGTGAGTGAAGTTGCGGATATGGAGATCAACGGGAATAGACGGGAATGAAAATTGCAGTTGTGTAGGCCGGCGGGATTAAACGGGAATGAAAACTGCGGTTGTGGAGATCGACAGGAGGGTAGGAGGACTGTGGGAACTTATGAGGGAGATCTACTGGCAGTGATAATCGACGAGAGAAGTCGGATCAAAGCTTGGAGTCCACAAAGATGTCGCTCGGCGTCGCACCGAGGGAGAGTGACCGGCGGCTTTTAAAACCTAAAACCACGATCTGGTTACCACCCATTGGATGCATATAAATACTAAAACTAGACTAGGACACCTGAATCGTACGAATCATAATGTCCGAGCCAATCGGGTGTTACTTGAAATAAACAAAGTAATATATAAAAATGGCTCGGAACGACTGTCCGGACACATCCATGAACTCAGATCGCCCGAACGGGTAGCGATTCACCATCTCCAACTGGAATATATGTGTAGGTCAACAATCCCCGTCAACTTCCCCCTGCTTGAAAGAAATCATCTCCGGTGAGTTAAGACGATCGTACTCTCAGCGTAGCATAGGGGTGAGTGACTGGAGCTTCTCGGGAGAAATCTAAGTGTCATCCGAAGTTGGGCGACCTCTCCAAAGGACAAGATATCTCAATATATCTCGCCCGCTTGTTGTGATGAAGTCATGACCAATGATCTGAAATGTCTCTGGTGGGCACAGGTAACTCTGAATAAAATCTGTCTCCATTTGAATGATGAGCTGGTGGAACTGTCGGAGGTGTGAGGTGGCTCTCAAGGTGACTCAATATGTTGGGGATGAGGCGAAGTTGAGGGAACTGAAGGAGGTTGGGCCAAATGGTGGTGTGTAAAAGGGGTCCACATACACGCGCTTATCGTAGTAAGGAGTTAAATCATCTACATTGAATATTTTGTTTATTCTCATATTCAAAGGAATGTCAATCTCATATGCATTCGTACTCATCTGTCATATGACTGTATAAGGACCCATTCGGCGAGTGCTCAATTTTCTTGTCGTTCTCAATGAGAACCTCTCAGGTCGTATGTGAATCATCATCTACTCTTCATCCTCAAAGATTTGTTCTTTTAAGCTAATCTGCTTGAGTTTTATAGTAATCATTACTTATTATAATTTTCTTTCAGATTAACTCATGAAGTGCATGCATATGCTGAATAAAAAACTCTGCAGACTCACAAGGTCGGGCCTCTAAGGGAATATCAATCAGGTCAATGGATTTCCTAAGTTCATAGCCTAACATGATATGAAATGGACTCTGACTGGTGGTTCTATTAACTAAACTATTATATGCAAACTCGGCTATAGATAGGACAGAATCCTAGGTGGATAGATTATCACCAACTAGACATTGCAAAAGAGCTACTTGGGTACGATTGATAATCATGGTCTGTCCATCTGTCTGTGGGTGGTAGGCGGTAGAGAACCTCAAAGTCGTACCAGTTTTTCTTCTACAACATTTTCCAAAAGTAGCTCATGAAGCGAACATTGCAATCAGAAACTATAAAGCGGACACATGAGAAGCGTAAGTCATGGCTGTCAGGATCGTGATCTGGATCATAGGATATCCAGATTTTTGTAAATCGATCCAAATTTTGTAAAGTGATCATCGATCCAATCCTACCGTCGGATCCAATCCAACCTCAAAACGATCTCATCTAGGATCTCGATCCTGACAACCTTGGCATAAGCGGTCCAACGGAAAGGAATAAAGTGGGAAATCTTTGAGAAGTGGCCCATCACGGCAAAGATAGAATTGAACTTCCTCAGGGTACGAGGGAGCCCGAGTACAGAGTCCATGCTAAAGGTCGTTTCTGTCCAACAAGCCCTTGCTTTCCTTCCGGGACGTATCCATCGCGCCGTGCTTCGGAGATCATTGCATCTTGGGCAGCCCCCATGCATTTATGAGTGTCCTCTTATTGTACGAACTCTTGTTTTCTATATTAATCCACTATGTTTGGTTCCTTTATTTGTTTGGATATTTGGTTTGTGGAATATTGTTTAGATACACTTGTGAACCGCCGGAAGGAAGTATTCGCCGCACACGCTTAGCTTTGGCCCTCCCCGCGGAGGAAAGTCATTGATTGTTAGCCGCAAGAAAATCTATTTTACTTAAATACAAATGTGTGGGTTAGTGTTTAATGCTAACAATTAATTATTGCATGTTCGCATCATGTTAGTATAGGAATATTAGTTCATGTTGGATTTTGGAAGAAAATAAACAAAAAACTAGGATAAAAGGAAAAACAGAAGAAGAGGAAGAGACGGAACTCGCAAAGGATCACATTTCTTCGTATCCCTGTTTTACATAAGTTTAAATTTTTCAGTTGGAAATAATTCAAGTCTTGGCAACGACATTATATAGCCTTATAAAACCAATAGAAAACTGAGAAATCATAGACAGCAGTCCATACATAGCAATTAAATAATATAAAACCAATTTCTCTTAGCATACGGTGGTAATGCCCATCCTGGATATAACTTTATCTCACATGTCATGATGAGGTTGATTTGACTTGTCAAAAAACACAGATGAGGCTTATACTTTCAACACGTTCCCGTAAGCCGAAATCTACTTCAAAAAAAACTAGTTTTCTTTCACAGTTGATAATAAATCTTGTTGGAAGGAGGTAGGAGGATGTTGCCGAGTAGGCGAAGTGGGACAGAACTCAATGCACCACCGGGGATAATCCATTTTTTTTGGTCCCTCTCGTCATGGTCATCCTTGACTCTACACAACAAAAGATACCTCCACAGCAAAACGAAACAACCCACACGCGACCTCGCTGGGTAGAAATTGTAAGACAACCCAAACGAACCACCAGGGATATTCCGTATTTTTTTGATCCCTCTCGTCATGGTCTAGCCGAGATTTGATTTCACAAAGACTTCGCCGGCGAGATGAACCTGACTCTGATACCATGTTGGATTTTGGAAGAAAATAAACAAAAAACTAGAATAAAAGGAAAAACAGAAAAAGAGGAAGAGGCGGAACTCGCAAAGGATCACATTTCTTAGTATCTTTGTTTTTGTTAGAAAAAGCCCATATAAATAGTCCATGATTGGGTCCATGTATTTTTCATTTCCTTCTTCTCCTATTAGTCTCAAATCATTGTATAGGATTTCCTCTCCTTTTCTCTCCTATATATTTGTATTCTCTCCTTATATTTACACACACAAGCAATACATACAAGTTTTTGAGCTCACTCAACAGTTTTACACAAGTTTAGATTTTTTAAGTTGGCGAAAATCCAAGTCTTGGCAACATGGCATTATATAGCCTTACAAAACCAATAGACATTGTTTTAAATGTCCTCCGATATGTCCAACATGTCTCCCGACATATCATTTTTAAGGGCAAAATGATACGTTTTTCTAAAAAAAATAGACTATATCCTTTTGTAAAATATAGGCCGACATGTCCAATTTTTTTCGATATCTCGGCCGACACGAGTTTTAAATATATCATCCGTTATTTTATTTTACGTTATATTAGCAGACTAGCAGCATATGTTTAAATTGTCTATATATATTATATTATGTATGTTTAATCGATCAGTCTTATTATTTCGATTTTTTTAACGTTTTATTTATATTACTAATTTTGTATAATTGTTTCATAATTTTTTAATTTCATATTACAAAAAAAAACATTTAATACATTTATTTGTTGATTGTTTGCATATTTTTAATATAAATTTATAAGTTTGAAAAGAATTGTAATCAATCAATGTTTTTTAACTTTTAAATCTTTTTATTTGCAATAAACTTATTGTTATCAAAATAAAATTATTGTATACTATTAAATATATTTTGCAATATATCATTTTGTATTTGTTAATAATACTTTATTTTATATATTATTTGATTTTATTTCATAATATAAATGACTCTTTTTTATCTATTTGTTATATTATTTTTCTATTTTTATAACATATAATTAAAGTTAGTATACATAATAATAAAAAAATTATTTATAAGAAAAGAAAATCCGATATTTTAAAATATCTCTGACATATCTCCGACTTCGGACATCCAACATTTAAATACTCAATCTGATATGTCATCGACATCCGATATTTACAATATTGCCAATAAAAAACTGAGAAGTCATAGACATAAGGCCATACATAGCAATTAAATAATATAAAAACTCATTCCTCTTAGCATACGGTGGTAATGCCCATCCTGGATATAACTTTATCTCCCATGTCATGATGAGGCTGATTTGACTTGTCAAAAAACACAGATGAGGCTTACACTTTCAACAGTTCAGAACCACAACCACTACTAGACTTGCATTGTAGGATTTCACTGCACCCCCCTACCCTACACCACATTGTTTATTGTAGTTGCATTTACTAAAGTTTCAAGTATTGTACCAATTATATATTGTTTTCTAGTTTTGCATCATATCATGAGTGCCGACCGGGCTCTTGCCATGTCACTAAATTAGAGAAAGGTGTGACAAGCTTTAGATGTGATTCTGCACTAGAATCATTGTGATTAAATATATCTTTTATCAAAGCTTGAAAGTAATTTAATTAATGCACTTGGGTGTCGCACAATTTGCATGATGAATCATATAGATGCTTCGCAACAGCAGGTGGTCATGGTCATTGATTGCGTGTCTGCTTACATTTCCAATTAGAATTACCTCCACATCGATTACTATAGGCTCGTCATACTAGTTACATGGTATGCTGCACCTACCTTAGCACTGATAAATACTGTATTTGTGTGTAAACAACAGTTATCATATAAATTCCTTTTATAAAATAACAATGTAACATAACATGATCAGGGTAAATATTTATAGTTCTAAATAAATTCATAATATATAACAATACGAGCATAAAAAAGTAAGATACTTTGACTCACATTTTGTGGAGCACCAGAGAAATAATGGAAACTTCCATGATCTGTCCCTGTAAAAGCAGGAAAAAAATAAGATTCCTATGTCTGACAAAATAGTTATATTATATATCAAAATGTAATTACTGCACTAAAAGCATCTAAACTCAAAATAAATGTCCTTCACTATAATTGTAGTTAAATAAATCAATTAGAAACATAGTAACAAATTCCTTCAGTACTTATGAGGTTCTGAAGCCTAATAAAATGTGTAGTGGATTTAAACCTTTGAAAGTCCGGGTTTAACTATATCACAGTTCACAGGTCTAAACAACACAGAAAGGTGTCAATCAAGCCTTTTTTCCACAATGGCTCAAAATTCCCGCTACATTCATGCTTATGAATGTAATCACTTATGTATCAAACAATTCTAATCTACCAAATATAATTTTATGACTTGGGAAATTAACATGCTGAAAATTCATGCTCCTCTTTTTCCACTTGATTTTTCTCCACCAAAAATAAGGATGTCAAAATAACATTCGAGAAATATTCCAAAGCATACAGAAGGCATACCTCTTGCATCAAATAATACCATTTACCAGAGGACCACTCTTTTCATGGCCATGTCATTTTTTACCATCCTACAATGAACTAATTACTTTGAAATTAATAACATTGTTAGATGACATAGGAAAGGCCCAATTATAGGCTCATTTCCTTCTTCTCCTTTAATCTCACATCTCTTGTATAGGATTGTTCTCCTACTCTTCTCCTATATATTTGTATTCTCTCTTGGATTTTATACATGAAGAAGTATATGCAAGGTTTGCACATTCCTTTCTACATGGTATCAGAGGGACCGGTCTCCACCTTGGGTATTCGGTCTACTATTCACGGCTACGCGCGGTCTCTTTTTTTCCTAACCGCCTGAGCTCGGTTAGCCGGCCTGTCCGTTTACAAACCGTCTGTTCTCCCGACTGACCGCGCGGCTTTCCCTTCTCCTGCTTAGCCGCAGTATCGAGCGGCCTGTCCTTTTTTTTCTCTCTAGCCGAAGTTCCCTTTACTCTGTTTCCCTCGTGGCTTCCCCATCTCCTCCTCCTACCTCCCATTTTATAAACTTTTCTCACACGTGGGGTCCACCCTCTCTTGCTTCTTTCTCTGACCGCCCGGTCTCCCTTGCTATCCGCGCGGCCTCTCTTCCCGCTTGTCGCGACCTCTCTCAAGTCGCCGCGGTCTCTCCCCTCTAGCCGTAAGTAGCGTCTCTTGCTCGTTGCGGTTTCTTCCTCTTTTCTCTTTCTCGCTTCATTCCGCATCTAGGTCGTGGCATCTCTCCTTGCCGTTGGTGGACTCACCTTGACCGTGCGGACTCCTCCTCTATCCGCTTCCCGCTAGTCACTGCGACCTGTCTTGTCGCTAGCGGCCTCTCCTCTTCCCTTAGCCGCATCCTGGTCGCGAATTTCCTTGTCGATGGTGTGTCCGCCGTGACCGTGCGACTACTTCCTCTGCCGACTTCTCTACCAAGCCGCCCGGCCTTCTTTGCTAGCCGTCCGGCTTCTCTTGCTAGAAGCCCGGCCTCTTCTGTTGTCGCTGCCCTGGCATTGTGCGCCTTCTCGTGCGGCTTGCCTTGCTGCTCTCTGCGGCCTTCTTCTCTGCCCGGTTCTCGCTTCTTTTCTCCCTGCTCACCGCGACTTCACCTAGTCGCCGCGACTTCTGTGCGATTTCTCCTCGTCGTCACGGCTTCTCTTCGCTTCTCTTCTCTTCTCGCCGCGAATTATTCCTTAACCGTTGCGATTTCCGCATCTAGGTCGTGGCATATTCTCTTGTCGTTGCTGTGATCACCGTGACCGTGCGGACTTCTCGCGCGGCCTCTTCTCTGGCTAGTCGCTGCGACTAGTCTAATCGTGTGAGGCTTCTCCTCTTCTCCGCTCCGTCTTCTTCAGGTTGCGGTTTGTTCTCTTCCCCAGAAGCCTATTCTCGTCGCTGTCGCTTTTTTCGCGGTTGCATCTTCTCGCACGGCTTGTTCTTGCCGCTGCGGGTTGTTCTCGTTGTTCTCAGTGCTTCCTCCATTCTAGTCGATGGATCTGTCCGGCTAGCCGCGCGCCTTCTTGCCGCCTGGTTGTCGTGCCTCGCCGTTGATCAGGATTATGGCTTCCGACTCGATCACTACTGGTAGGGTTGCTACGTTGCGTCCTCAACTACATCAGCTTCAAGGGGTGGTTAGTGGCTCTTCTGGCTCCGTAGCCTCGATCTTCAAGGAAGGTATATCGTGTCTCTCACACGGCACTCACTGGATTGTGGACTCGGGTGCTACACATCATATCTCTCCGCAGCAGGCAGCAGCAGCCCAAATACTTAGATACTGCTTACCCCAAACACATCATTGTGGCCAATGGTGACACGCTCCCGGTTTCTGGCACAGCTAATCTGTCTCTTACTCCTTCTCATTCCTTATCCTCGGTTCTTCATGTTCCGGGCTCTCCTATTAACCTTCTTTATGTAAGCCGGCTTACGCAAGACCTTGATTGTTGTGTTACTTTCTCACGCTCTTCCTTTGTGGTGCAGGATCGGCTGACGCAGAATATACTTGGTAGAGGGCAACTGTCTAATGGGATATATCTTCTCGACGTTCCTCACACTGCTCTCACCTCTGTCTCCACCACTGATTAGTATCGTCGTCTTGGGCATGCCCCTCTCCCAATTCTCAAAAAAGCTCTTCCGACTGTCTCTCTCCAAGAGTTCTTTTGTGAATCTTGTATTTTCGGTAAATAACATCGTGTCTCCTTTTCTCCTTCATGTACTCGGAACGATTCTCCTTTATCCCTAGTATATTCTGATATCTGGGGACCCTATAAGGTCCCTAGTGTCTTGGGATATCGGTAATTTGTTATCTTTATCGATGATTACTCACGAATTACCTGATTGTATTTACTTTGTGATCGTACCGAACTCACGACTACGTTTCGTGCGTTTCTTACGAAAACGCGCACTCAATTTTCTATCTGTGTCAAAACTCTTCGTACGGACAATGCTCGGGAATATACTGGTCGCACCTTCTCCAATCTGTGCGCTGAGTTCGGTATTATACATCAGACTTCTTGTGCTTATACGCCTCAACATAATGGCATAGCGGAACGGAAAAATCGCCACCTCCTTGAAGTGGCTCGATCTCTCGTGATCCAAATGCAGGTTCCTCCCCTCTACTGAAACTTTGTCGTCTCTACTGCTTGTCACCAAATCAATCACATGTCTTCGTCTGTCCTCAACTTTGTGGCACCCATTACTCTCCTTTACCCATCCACAACTCTCTTCTCTCTCACACCTCGTGTGTTTGAGTGTACCTGTTATGTCCACCACCTTGGTCCTTCCAATGACAAGCTCGCCCCTCGTGCTACCAAAGTTATGTTTGTTGGGTACTTCCGCACTCAGAAGGGGTATGTCTGTTTTTATCCTACCATTGGTAAGGTGGTTGTGTCTGCTGATGTCTCTTTTCATGAAGACCAACCATATCACACTAGTCCTTCTGATCCCCTTCTTCCAACTCCGCTACCTCGGCCCATCATACTCGTGATGTCTCAACTTCCACCACTTCTCCCTACTCCTCCACCAGTTCGGATTCTCACACCACCACTAGTTCGGGTTCCCACACCACCACAAGTTCCTACCAAACCTCCTGTCATACAGGTATACACTCATCGTCCTCCACGTCCAGATGCCCTACAGCAGCTTCCCCCTACCGGTGTGCTCTCGCGGCATGTTGATCCGGCAACCTCCTCAACAGCACATCCAATGGCCAATTATGTCTCTCTACATCGGCTCTCTCGCCCCTTCTTCACTTTACTCTCTCTCTCTCCTCTATCTCTATACCTAATTCTATGCAGGAAGCCCTCCAGCATCCACGGTGGCGTGCCACCATGGACGAAGAAATGACTGCTCTATGGGGTAATCACACCTGGGATCTTGTATCTTTACCTTCTGGTCACAGTTGTGTTAGCTGCAAGTGGATCTTTACTATCAAACATGCTGCGGATGGGACGGTTGATCGCTTAAAGGCTCGGCTGGTGGCTCGGGGCTTTACCCAACAGTATGGTCTTGATTATGAGGAAACCTTTTCTCCAGTTGCAAAATTGAACTCCGTTCAGGTTCTGCTCTCCTTAGTTGTTCACCGCCGATGGACTCTTCATCAGCTTGATGTCAAGAATGCTTTCTTGAATGACGATCTTCTTGAAACCGTTTACATGCATCAACCGCCAGGGTTTGAGACCACGGGGGAGTCTCGTGTATGCTTACTTTGCAAATCTATCTATGGTCTCGAACAGTCTCCCCGGGCATGGTTTAGGAAATTCAGCAAGGCCGTTCGTGAGGTGGGCTTCAAACAGAGCTCTGCAGATTCCTCTCTCTTCACCCATCACCAGTCAACTGGGACCATAATACTGCTGGTTTATGTAGACGATATTCTGATCACTGGTGATGACTCCACCGGGATACAACATGTTAAGCAACATCTAAACTTTATCTTCCAAATCAAAGACCTGGAAAATCTTTGATACTTTCTTGGACTGGAGGTAGCTCGACGACCTGATGGCCTAGTCTTATCTCAGCGTAATTGCATTGACCTTCTGCAAGATGTCGGCCTCTCGAGGTGTAAACCTACGGACCCCGATGGAAGTCAACCACATGATGTGTGCTAAGGGATCTGAGGAGAACTCTCTACTTTCAAATCCAAAATACTATCGTCGTCTTGTGGGAAAATTGATCTACCTAACTGTCACAAGACCAGATATATCATTTGCGGTTGGTGTGGTAAGTCGGTTTATGCATATCCCACGGGTCTCTCACCTTCGGGTTGTGGAGCGCATTCTCAGGAATCTGAAGACTTCTCCTGGCAAGGACTTGTGTACAAGTCATCCTCTTCTCTTTCTCTTATTGCATACTCAGATGCGGATTACGCGGGCTTGTTGGATGATCGACGGTCTACAACTGGATTTTGTACTTACTTTGGAGGAAATCATATCATATGGCGGAGTAAGAAACAGACAGTTGTTGCTCGCTCGTCTGCTGAGGCTGAGTAACGTGCAATGGCGGTTGTTACTTATGAACTAACCTGGCTGGGAAGTCTCCTAGGAGATTTGGGAGTTAAATTGTCCTCACCTCGAACTCTGTTTTGTGACAGTCAAGCTGCAATACACATTGCAAAGAATTCGGTGTTCCATGAGCGGACTAAACATATTGAAGTTGATTGTCACTTCGTTCGAGAGAAGGTCCCATCAAAGGAGCTGAAACTTGAACATGTTCCTGCATCTGGGCAAGTTGTTGACGTCCTCGCCAAGGCTTTACCTCGCAAGTTGTATAACCAGTTCTTGTCCAAGCTTGGTGCCTACGATTTGTACGCTCCAGCTTGCGGGGGAGTGTTAGATGACATAGGAAAGATAATTGTAAAGGCTCAATTATAGGCTCATTTCCTTCTTCTCCTTTAGTCCCACATCTCTTGTATAGGATTGTTCTCCTACTCTTCTCTTATATATTTGTATTCTCTCTTGGATTTTATACATGAAGAAGTATATGCAAGGTTTGCCCATTCCTTTCTACAAACATCATTAATGAAAGGTTTTTATTTTTAATGTTCATCAACAGCTTTACAATATGAATTCTCAGGAGGATATTTCTGGAATAGAAGAAAATCAATTACTATAGTACCTTCATGGCTCGTAACATACCGTCTTTACAACATTTTAATCCAAAATGTAAATTGCTTAACATTATACAGAAATAAACAATGGCTGATATCATCCATTAACAATTCATTTCAGCTTGCTATTCCTATTGAGGCACAAACAAGTTATAAAAGTTAAAGGGTTTTACATTAGAGCTCAGGCTTCAAAATCTCTTCACAGTTCTTTTACCATTTACTCTAAAAGAGGACTTTCAAGACTTGATCAATAAAGTGAATGGAAAAGTTCTTCCATGAGAGGTTATGAATTTTGTCTCTTGTTGGGCGCCTTATTTGTTTAAATCAGTGATATCATTCATGATATTAATATGCTTTTGCATTTTAGAAAATCATGGTATTATTAATTAGGTGAGCCGTATTTTCCAAGCTTTTAATGGCATGGTAAGCATGGCTCAAGGTATTATGAAGCAGGTAGGCTGTGAAAGTGGACTGACACTAATGCACGTCGGTGCGAGGTTAGTTCAAACGAACCTAATCTATATGACGAGCCCGACCCGCATTGGGGCCGTACAAACCAGCGCCGACCACCGGCCATGACCGCGGGAAGAGATCGGCTACTTTCTTAGGGTCTGTTTGGGACAGCTCTGGCGGATTGAAAAGCTGCTGTCCGGATAGAGCTGTTTTAAAATAGATTTCTGGGGAGCAGTTTTGAAAAGCTGCTGACTGTTTGGTTGTTCTGTGCAGAAGTGCGCTTTAAAGAGTGATTTTCTATTTTTAGCTGTTTGGATAAACAACTATTGGAAGCTGTTTTTAAATAAATAAATGATAACAGTAGTCTGTTACATAGTTCTACAAAGTACGAAAAAAAGTTCTTCCAACATCCGGCGACTGCTTTTTCCAATCCTTCTGATCACCTGCGCACGCAGTATATTTTTTCGGCAATGTTATCTCTTACTGTAGACATATGTTCTGCTCCAGCAGCATCACACATATCGCTTTCAATATTATCATCTGTCGCATTGTCTTCATACTCCGAGGGAACGAAAGAAGCCTCATCAGCATCAGAAGCATTAAACTCAGGGTCCCAGCGAGACGGATGCCTACGAATGAAGTTATGTAAGGTCATTGTCGCTAGCACTATGGAACGCTGTTTCTTGAATTTGTATTGTGGCATTTTGCTCAAAATGTGCCACTTTTTTTTCCAAACTCCAAACGTTCGCTCGATCACACTGCGAAGAGATGAATGCGCCTTATTGAAATGTTCTTGCCTTCCATGTACAGGCCGACTCCCACGGGCAAAGTCTGCCAAATGATATCTTGTTTCTGGATATGGCTTCAAATAACCCATCTTTAACGGATATCCAGCATCGACTAAGTAATATTTACCTGCATTTATTTGTTTTGTTAAACAAGTAAACATTAAGAAATATGAACAATTGTATTATTGTAAACAAATTGTTTAGTATACCTTGCGGGGGATGCGGAAAGTGCAATCTATCATCGGTCAATGCGCGTGCAAAGATGCGACTATCATGAGCAGATCCCTCCCATCCAGCCAGGGCAAATGTAAAACACATGTTAAAATCACAGACTGCCATTACATTTTGTGTTGTCGTGCCATGACGTCCTATGTATCATACTTGATCTTCCACGGGTATCCTCGCATCAACATGTGTACCGTCAATGGCACCAACACAATCCTTGAAAAATGGCATGTAACGAGGATCATACCTTATCTCAGCCGGAATATCTCTGAATTGACGGTCAATAGGCTTTATAACATCGACTGAGAGTAATAAAAGAGACTTAAGCCCTGCCGAAAAATATCTACTTACTGTTTCGGTCGAGTGCTGGAACCGTTCTTTCGTTAACCTAAGGGAACCTCCTTATGCTAAGATGTACAATGTAATCCCTAAGACTTCTCCTGAAGACGTCCGCTGTGATCCTTGAAGTTCGTGATCTGCTTCCAGTTTACGAAGTAAATCTACGAAAATGCGTTTAGACATCCTAAATGCATCATGAATTCTATCTGGATGCCCTTCTAGTAACTCTTTGATCCATTTCGCGCCTGTTTGTGTAGATGTCATGCATGGTCGTCTGTCTCGAACATTATAATTCATCGTTTCGATCGATGACATAACTACACGGCAATATTCTATATATTGCCTCCGCTCTGGCGAAAGACTGGTTGAATCCACAGAATCTTCAGGGGAGGAGTCATGATCTTCCATTATTAGTAGCTGCATTCAAAGTATCATAGAACACTAATTATAATCCATATAAATATGATAACCAAAAAGCTAATACTCTGAATAGCGTACAACAGCAAAAAACAAACATAAACATTATCGTGTTTTAAAAGCAAAACAGACAAGACATAAAATAGATCAAAGTAAGCTCGTGTCACTGAGCCCTCTTCTCGTATGCCTTCGTAATCCACCAAACCCTCATATCTTCTGAGATACTCATGAAGATCTCCCTAGTGGTCTTGTCCCTGATGTGCTCGAGTGCAAAGTAATATAGATCCAGGTTTGTAATCAGCTCTGAGCTGCTTGAAATCAACTCCACCACCTCTTTGATCGTGACAACTGGTGGAGGCTTCAATGCTAGCGTGGACTGATGTAACTCTGACATCAAAGACAATGTCAGTCCTTTGTTCTTTCCAATCTTCCTTCTTTTACTCGCCGCGGAGGACGCATTTCCAGGTGTTGAACCTCCCCCTAACTCTTCTGGTCCACCTTGATTGGTCTCTATGTTATCAGCCACATCATCGTCTTCCAACTGGATCCTTCCCACATCCGGTGGCAAACTCCCAATTGAATGAGCCTATGAGTCTTCTCCAGTTGCGACTACTTGACTGAACATAATATTCAATTTCTCCTCCAAGTCAGGTGCAATACCGCCGCATCGAAATTTTTTCACCCCTGGGAAAACCTGGTGCAATAAATATATCAATATTAATACCTGAACAAATATAAACAAATATATCAATATTACTGAAACAGAACATGTTTTCGTGCATACCTTGACCTTCTCTGTCCACCATTCTTCTAATGCAGTAATAGTCCTCTTTTCTGGATCCCAGCCTAATCCAGTCTCACCATGTTTCAACTCCTTCCATAACTTCCAATCCTTCTTCAAATGATCCCATTTATTTTTCATCTGCATTCGATCGTAGTTTTTGCCTGTTCTTTCCTTAAACCCTGCAATCAAATTTTTTCATCCTTCTTTGCTAAAGTGCGTGGTTGGCCGATTCCCCAACTCAATCTCTTTTATGCAGAGATCACAAAATAACATCACTTCGCTTGACTCCCAACTTGCTATAATTCCTCCTTCCTTTGGTACTATCATTGCGCTATTAACTAATAAAATTAAAATACGAATTAATAATATAGACCCATACACGAAAAAACCTAATACACACACACAAACACACACACACATTCACTCACACAAACATTCACATAAACATTCACATACATTCACACTCACACCCACCCACAAACACAAACATTCACATACACACACACACACATTCAAGCACACACATTCACATTCAACCCAACACATATTCATTCACATACATTCACACTCACACACACATTCAACTTCAACCCAACACATACAAATTCACACACATTCAAACACACACATTCACATACACACCCACATACACACACACACACACTCATACACACATTCACACACACATTCACGAAAAAAACATATTCATTCACATACATTCACACTCACACACATTCACACACACATTCACATTTTTTCTTGACCTTGCTTAGGCGACCCGTATGGGTCGGCTCGACTGAGTTGGAGAGAGAATTTGGGGTTGCTATTTTGTTTGACTCCTATGAATGAAATTGAAAGATGGCGTTTTCGGCCAATTCTCCATTCAAATGGCGGGATTTCCTGAAAAAGTGACAGAAACCTGTGAAGCTGATTGGGCATAATGCCTCCTTGGTTCGGGACGAAGCCAAGCGAGACACCTTTTCTCGTTTCTTTTTCTAGCCTCAATGGTTATAGCATTTTCTAAGATAGCAGCAATCCAATCGCTTCGGGTCGAAGCACTAAAGGAAAAGAACCGGGAATGTAGTCCTCTTGAGCTGAGCTCTCTTTGAGGTTACATACAAGACAAGATTTCTTTCATTTTTGCTCTAGCAGAAAGTGGGGGGTGCCTGACCTCACCAAAAAAAGGGCCCAGCTTTATCCTTCTACTTTTTCGGGAGGGGGAAAAGGAAAGGACCTACTTCGTCACCCTTAGTGAGGTCAGGCACTTTAGGAATCTACCCCAGTCCCGGTTCGATCGTGAAGCGATCTCAATCGAATATCGATCGTGAAGCGATCTCAAACAGGGCCCACCAGGCCCGCAATGATTAAGGAGTTTGAGTGAACACCTGGTGAAATGGATTTAGGAAAGCACGTGCCATCCTTGGTTCTTGCTCCAGTTGATGTAATATATCTAGGAGCAGCTATATCATCCGCAGCAGATCTTATATAGCCGAACCATTTTCTACTAAGACCAGGACTCTGAAATCGTGATACTGGACGGTGATCTTCAATTGCTTAGAATGTCCCCGCTCCTTCACGATGGCCTTATTTATAGGCCAGTCTTCGGTTGACTTAGCTAATGGAACGAGATGATGTAAAGTCGTCCCGAGGCAGCAGGATGTATGGTATAGGGCCCCCTATTTTCTCTCCCTTAAAGTGTTTTATGGATTTCGAGTCGGGAATAGAGCTGTGGCTTATTCGGCGCTAGATCACAATTCATTCTCGGGTAGGAAGAACTCTGATCGGCGCAAAGCGTAAAGGCAAATTGGATCTCCATTCGGCTTCTTTATTTATGAAGATTTCAAGCAGCCTTATTCTTTTATTAGTCTAGATAAAGAGCTTGAAAAATGAAAGCTGGTTCAAGTTTGCTATTCCTCAAACAAATAGCTACTTTACCATTCAACCCAACACATACACATTCACATTCAACCCAACACACACACATTCAACTTCAACCCAACACACACACATTCACATTCAACCCAACACATACACATTCACACACATTCACACTCACACACACAATTCACACACACACACACATTCACGAAAAAAACACATTCAAACACACACATTCACATACACATTCACATACACACACACATACACACATTCAACCAAGGTTGTCAGGATCGCGATCCAGATCATAGGATCTTACGATTCTACGATCCAGATTTTGTAAATCGATCCTGATTTTGTAAAGCGATCCTCGATCCGACCCTACTATCAGATCCGATCCTACCTCGAAATGATCTCATCTAGGATCTCGATCCTGACAACCTTGCATTCAACCACATTCACAAAACACATTCACACACATTCACATTCAACCACATTCACATACACATTCAAACACATTCACACACACACACATTCAAACCAACACATACACACGCACATTCACATTCAACCCAACACATACACATTCACACACATTCACACTCACACACACAATTCACATACACATTCACATACACACACACCCACAAACACAAACACATTCAACCCAACACATATTCATTCACATACATTCACACTCACACACACATTCAACTTCAACCCAACACATACAAATTCACACACATTCAAACACACACATTCACATACAACCCAACACATATTCATTCACATACATTCACACTCACACACACATTCACACACACATTCACATTCAACCCAACACATACACATTCACACATTCACATTCAACCCAACACACACACATTCAACTTCAACCCAACACACACACATTCACATTCAACCCAACACATACACATTCACACACATTCACACTCACACACACAATTCACACACACACACACATTCACGAAAAAAACATATTCATTCACACACATTCACATACACATTCGCATACACACACACACACATTCAACCACATTCACAAAAACACATTCACACACATTCACATTCAACCACATTCACATACACATTCAAACACATTCACACACACACACACACACATTCAAACCAACACATACACATACACACATCAAAACACATTCACATACAAACACACTCACACCCACAACACAAGCACAACTACTCAAAAAATATAGCACATACACAAAAAATAAAACATATACCTGAGAAAAAGTCGGTGCTAGGGCTAGAGTTGCAGATCCGGAGGAGGAGGGAAATCTGGAATCGCTGCTAGGGTTGGAGTTGCAGAACAGCCGATGGATGAAGGCTAGGGTTGGAGAAGAGCGTTGCGGAGGTAGGGCTGGTCGCCGGTCGCCGTTCGGCTGTGATGTCGCCGGTCGCCGTTCGGGAGTAGTCGATCGAAGCGGGATGTCGCGCAGCGGGATGTCGCGCTGCGGGAAGGAGACGTCGATGCCGTTCAGGATCGGGATGTCTCGCTGCAGGAAGATCTCCGGTCGCCGGTCGCAGGTCGGGAGGAGTAGCCGATGCGCGTCGCGAATTCGCCGTCGTCCTGCGGGATCGGGATGGGGGAGGAAAAAGAAATCGCATAAACAGCGGTTTTGGAGCAGCGCTTTCAAGCGCTGAACGCAGGGGGGAGCAGCTGTGGGAGAAGTGCTCTGGGAGCAGGTTTTTAAGGAGTGCATTTTAATAAAAGTTGTCACAAACGGTGTATTTAACAGCTCTGGCGGCTGGAAAAGCGCTTCTCCAACCGCCAGAGCTGTCCCAAACAGAGCCTAAGGCTCTGTTTGGGACAGCTCTGGCGGATTGAAAAGTTAATGTTCGGATAGAGCTGTTTTAAAATAGATCTCTGGGGAGCAGTTTTGAAAAGCTGCAGAGTGTTTGGGTGTTCTGTGCAGAAGTGACCTCGGAATCGCCGGAGAAAGACTGTCGGGGGCTCGGAATCGCCGGAGGAAGGCCGTCTGAGGCTCGGAATCGCCGGAGGAAGGCCGTCCGGCCTCTCAGCATGTTCCAACTGAAGAAACCATTAGATTTCCAAAACCTGTGAGAGAGAAAGCTATTTTGCGGAAGCTGAAGCCGGGAGAGGGGAGATTTCTGAAGAGCTGCAAAACAGCTCCAGATTTCTGAAAAGCTGCTCTTAAGGAGCTGTCCCAAACAATTAAAAAATAGCTCTGGCGACTGGAATAGAGATTCTCCAGCCGCTAGAGCTGCGCCAAACAGACCCTAAGGGTCTGTTTGGGACAGCTCTGGCGGATTGAAAAGCTGCTGTCCGGATAGAGCTGTTTTAAAATAGATTTCTGGGGAGCAGTTTTGAAAAGCTGCTGACTGTTTGGTTGTTCTGTGCAGAAGTGCGCTTTAAAGAGTGATTTTCTATTTTTAGCTGTTTGGATAAACAACTTTTGGAAGCTGTTTTTAAATAAATAAATGATAACAGTAGTCTGTTACATAGTTCTACAAAGTACGAAAAAAAGTTCTTCCAACATCCGGCGACTGCTTTTTCCAATCCTTCCGATCACCTGCGCACGCAGTATATTTCTTCGGCAATGTTATCTCTTACTGTAGACATATGTTCTGCTCCAGCAGCATCACACATATCGCTTTCAATATTATCATCTGTCGCATTGTCTTCATACTCCGAGGGAACGAAAGAAGCCTCATCAGCGTCAGAAGCATTAAACTCAGGGTCCCAGCGAGACGGATGCCTACGAATGAAGTTATGTAAGGTCATTGTCGCTAGCACTATGGAACGCTGTTTCTTGAATTTGTATTGTGGCATTTTGCTCAAAATGTGCCACTTTTTTTTCCAAATTCCAAACGTTCGCTCGATCACACTGCGAAGAGATGAATGCGCCTTATTGAAATGTTCTTGCCTTCCATGTACAGGCCGACTCCCACGGGCAAAGTCTGCCAAATGATATCTTGTTTCTGGATATGGCTTCAAATAACCCATCTTTAACGGATATCCAGCATCGATTAAGTAATATTTACCTGCATTTATTTGTTTTGTTAAACAAGTAAACATTAAGAAATACGAACAATTGTATTATTGTAAACAAATTGTTTAGTATACCTTGCGGGGGATGCGGAAAGTGCAATCTATCATCGGTCAATGCGCGTGCAAAGATGCGACTATCATGAGCAGATCCCTCCCATCCAGCCAGGGCAAATGTAAAACACATGTTAAAATCACATACTGCCATTACATTTTGTGTTGTCATGCCATGACGTCCTATGTATCGTACTTGATCTTCAACGGGTATCCTCGCATCAACATGTGTACCGTCAATGGCACCAACACAATCCTTGAAAAATGGCATGTAACGAGGATCATACCTTATCTCAGCCGGAATATCTCTGAATTGACGGTCAATAGGCTTTATAACATCGACTGAGAGTAATAAAAGAGACTTAAGCCCTGCCGAAAAATATCTACTTATTGTTTCGGTCGAGTGCTGGAACCGTTCTTTCGTTAACCTAAGGGAACCTCCTTGTGCTAAGATGTACAATGTAATCCCTAAGACTTCTCCTGAAGACGTCCGCTGTGATCCTTGAAGTTCGTGATCTGCTTCCAGTTTACGAAGTAAATCTACGAAAATGCGTTTAGACATCCTAAATGCATCATGAATTCTATCTGGATGCCCTTCTAGTAACTCTTTGATCCATTTCGCGCCTGTTTGTGTAGATGTCATGCATGGTCGTCTGTCTCGAACATTATAATTCATCGTTTCGATCGATGACATAACTACACGGCAATATTCTATATATTGCCTCCGCTCTGGCGAAAGACTGGTTGAATCCACAGAATCTTCAGGGGAGGAGTCATGATCTTCCATTATTAGTAGCTGCATTCAAAGCATCATAGAACACTAATTATAATCCATATAAATATGATAACCAAAAAGCTAATACTCTGAATAGCGTACAACAGCAAAAAACAAACATAAACATCATCGTGTTTTAAAAGCAAAACAGACAAGACATAAAATAGATCAAAGTAAGCTCGTGTCACTGAGCCCTCTTCTCGTATGCCTTCGTAATCCACCAAACCCTCATATCTTCTGGGATACTCATGAAGATCTCCCTAGTGGTCTTGTCCCTGATGTGCTCGAGTGCAAAGTAATATAGATCCAGGTTTGTAATCAGCTCTGAGCTGCTTGAAATCAACTCCACCACCTCTTTGATCGTGACAACTGGTGGAGGCTTCAATGCTAGCGTGTACTGATGTAACTCTGACATCAAAGACAATGTCAGTCCTTTGTTCTTTTCAATCTTCCTTCTTTTACTCGCCGCGGAGGACGCATTTCCAGGTGTTGAACCTCCCCCTAACTCTTCTGGTCCACCTTGATTGGTCTCTATGTTATCAGCCACATCATCGTCTTCCAACTGGATCCTTCCCACATCCGGTGGCAAACTCCCAATTGAAGGAGCCCATGAGTCTTCTCCAGTTGCGACTACTTGACTGAACATAATATTCAATTTCTCCTCCAAGTCAGGTGCAATACCGCCGCATCGAAATTTTTTCACCCCTGGGAAAACCTGGTGCAATAAATATATCAATATTAATACCTGAACAAATATAAACAAATATATCAATATTACTGAAACAGAACATGTTTTCGTGCATACCTTGACCTTCTCTGTCCACCATTCTTCTGATGCAGCAATAGTCCTCTTCTCTGGATCCCAGCCTAATCCAGTCTCACCATGTTTCAACTCCTTCCATAACTTCCAATCCTTCTTCAAATGATCCCATTTATTTTTCATCTGCATTCGATCTTAGTTTTTGCCTGTTCTTTCCTTAAACCCTGCAATCAAATTTTTTCATCCTTCTTTGCTAAAGTGCGTGGTTGGCCGATTCCCCAACCCAATCTCTTTTATGCAGAGATCACAAAATAACATCACTTCGCTTGACTCCCAACTTGCTATAATTCCTCCTTCCTTTGGTACTACCATTGCGTTATTAACTAATAAAATTAAAATACGAATTAATAATATAGACCCATACACGAAAAAACCTAATACACACACACAAACACACACACACATTCACTCACACAAACATTCACATAAACATTCACATACATTCACACTCACACCCACCCACAAACACAAACATTCACATACACATTCACATACACACACACACACACACATTCAAGCACACATTCACATTCAACCCAACACATATTCATTCACATACATTCACACTCACACACACATTCAACTTCAACCCAACACATACAAATTCACACACATTCAAACACACACATTCACATACACACCCACATACACACACACACACACTCACACACACATTCACACACACATTCACGAAAAAAACATATTCATTCACATACATTCACACTCACACACACATTCACACACATTCACATTCAACCCAACACATACACATTCACATTCAACCCAACACACACACATTCAACTTCAACCCAACACACACACATTCACATTCAACCCAACACATACACATTCACACACATTCACACTCACACACACAATTCACACACACACACACATTCACGAAAAAAACACATTCAAACACACACATTCACATACACATTCACATACACACACACACACACATTCAACCACATTCACAAAACACATTCACACACATTCACATTCAACCACATTCACATACACATTCAAACACATTCACACACACACACACACATTCAAACCAACACATACACACACACATTCACATTCAACCCAACACATACACATTCACACACATTCACACTCACACACACAATTCACATACACACACACCCACAAACACAAACACATTCAACCCAACACATATTCATTCACATACATTCACACTCACACACACATTCAACTTCAACCCAACACATACAAATTCACACACATTCAAACACACACATTCACATACAACCCAACACATATTCATTTACATACATTCACACTCACACACACATTCACACACACATTCACATTCAACCCAACACATACACATTCACACGCATTCACATTCAACCCAACACACACACATTCAACTTCAACCCAACACACACACATTCACATTCAACCCAACACATACACATTCACACATTCACACTCACACACACAATTCACACACACACACACATTCACGAAAAAAACATATTCATTCACACACATTCACATACACATTCACATACACACACACACACACATTCAACCACATTCACAAAACACATTCACACACATTCACATTCAACCACATTCACATACACATTCAAACACATTCACACACACACATTCAAACCAACACATACACACACACACATCAAAACACATTCACATACAAACACACTCACACCCACAACACAAGCACAACTACTCAAAAAATATAGCACATACACAAAAAATAAAACATATACCTGAGAAAAAGCCGGTGCTAGGGCTGGAGTTGCAGATCCGGAGGAGGAGGGAAATCTGGAATCGGCTGCTAGGGTTGGAGTTGCAGAACAGCCGATGGATGAAGGCTAGGGTTGGAGAAGAGCGTTGCGGAGGTAGGGCTGGTCGCCGGTCGCCGTTCGGCTGTGATGTCGCCGGTCGCCGTTCGGGAGTAGTCGATCGAAGCGGGATGTCGCGCAGCGGGATGTCGCACTGCGGGAAGGAGACGCTGATGCCGTTCGGGATCGGGATGTCTCGCTGCAGGAAGATCTCCGGTCGCCGGTCGCAGGTCGGGAGGAGTAGCCGATGCGCGTCGCGGATTCGCCGTCGTCCTGCGGGATCGGGATGGGGGAGGAAAAAGAAATCGCATAAACAGCGGTTTTGGAGCAGCGCTTTCAAGCGCTGAACGCAGGGGGGGAGCAGCTGTGGGAGAAGTGCTCTGGGAGCAGGTTTTTAAGGAGTGTTTTTTAATAAAAGCTGTCCCAAACGGTGTATTTAACAGCTCTGGCGGCTGGAAAAGCGCTTCTCCAACCGCCAGAGCTGTCCCAAACAGAGCCTTAATCCTTGTCATATGTTATTTAGGCTGTGTTTGGCGCGGCTTATTTGCTCCGGTGAGGTTGGACAAAAATGTCATTGTTATACTAAAATTTTATGCCTCAATCTATTTATTTTTTGTAACATTTGTGATACCAAACATACATTCTATGACAATGACGTTTTTGTCCAACCTCACCGGAGCAAATAAGTTGCGATAAGCCACGCCAAACACGCCCTTAAGTCGTATGTTATTTTATATTTGTTGTTGCGTGAAACTATTTTGAATTTGTCTCACGTGTCTAAGCCCAAGTGGGGGGCGCGCTTTGTGTGAACCGGGTATAATCGGGTGAACTCCTTGGGTTTAAGCAAGCAAGAATTAGTCTTCCTTTTCCTCTCTCTCTAATTCTCTCCCTCTCTCTCTCTACCGTTGCGGCAGCCGACCGAAGCCCTAACGGGACTGTCGATCCCGCCCTTCCTCTCGGCTAGGCCAATTCTCCTCTTCCACCTCTCTCTTCTCCTCTATTCTCTCTACCTCTTCCCTTGTCCTTCCTTGCAGGTGATTCTTTTTGTCGCCAACCATTGCACCGGTCGGATCTAAGAAGGGTTCCACCGAACCTTGGAGGGTTTCATCCTCTTTGGGCTCTACCACGAGATCTAGGTCTGGAGACCACAACAACTTGCTATCAGAGACAGACGCCGGTTTCCCCTCGCCAGCACCTACCGGGCCGCTCTTACCAGATCGCGTCTCCAACCCGCTACCCCTCCGTGGGGCTCTTACCCGCGCCGCCCGCCCCTCTTCTGCTGCCACCCGCCGTGGCCGAAGGTGGCCCTTCCCTCACCCAAGTCATGGAGCGCTTCCAATCCATGCTCGCCGCCCAAAATGAAAAGATGGAGGCCCTCAACGCCCATTTGGACTCGCTACAGGGTGATCCTCCCCCACCCTTGCCCGCACAGGCGGCCTCTCCGACTAGTCGGGTCAACTCGAGTCTCCCTCGCGGGGATGCTTTCTCTTTCACTCGCTCCATTCGGATGGACTTCCCGATCTATGAAGGTCGCGAAGATCCCCCTCCTTTGGCTCACGCGTTGCGAATTTTTCTTCAATAATCAACACATTCTGAACGAGGAACGCGTCGGCATCGCCTCATTCCACCTGCTCGGGCCGACACAACTATGGGTCATCCAACTCCTCCATGAACAACCCAACGCATCGTGGGAGGATTTCTGCACTGCATGCTCCCTTCGTTTTGGACCGGTGATGTCGGGCAACCCTCTTGACGACCTCATCGCCCTCAAGCACACAGGCTCCATCGAGACATACATGGAACAATTTAAGTTGTTGCTCTCTCGTGCTACTTCGGTGCTACCCTCGCAACAAATTCCTCTTTTTACGGTCGTCTTACCTGAATGGCTACGTTGGGATGTGGAGTTTCTCAAACCACCAAACCTCCTAACCGCCATGAGCATGGCCCGCTTGTGCGAGCGCCAACTCATTCTTAACCGGCCTCCTCCAAGTCGTCATGATTTTTCTGGCCCACGACCACCGTCCAATTTTTCCACCTCAAGGCCCACGGAGGGAGAGGAGCCACTGCGGCCCACATTCTGCCGCCATTTATCCCGACCGGAGATGGTCGCCCGCCGCGAGAAGGGATTGTGTTTCAATTGTGATGAACCCTACACGCCCAACCATCGGTGCAAGCGTCTACTCTGGTTGGAGGTCGACGACCCACCGGAGGATGACGGTGATGTGTTCGACGACTCCAGCACACCGCAAC
The DNA here is from genome assembly GCA_039513925.1 of Platanthera zijinensis. Lineage (NCBI taxonomy): Eukaryota > Viridiplantae > Streptophyta > Magnoliopsida > Asparagales > Orchidaceae > Platanthera > Platanthera zijinensis. The sequence continues at coordinate 2,552,066 of CM077083.1, forward strand.
TCTCTCTACGTGCCTTAGCTGGTCCACAAAAAGATGCATTATTCAGATGTACGTGGACGTGGCGGGCACGTCACTCTTAGGCCCTCATGGATACGGGCAGTACCCACAATTTCATTCGGCAGGACAGAGCCATCCATCTGCGCCTCCCGTATGTTGCTCGTAGTCACGTTCAGATGGCGGTAGCAAACGGCCAGCAAATGTCATGCTCGGGCGTCTGTCGCCTGTCGGAGCGTTGACTTTGTCGTGGACGGTTACCCATCCCAGACTGATTTCTTCGTCGTGGATCTCCGTGGTTTAGACATTGTGTTGGGTGTCCGCTAGTTGCGCACTTTGGGACCCTCGCATGGGATTTTGATCGGTTGACTATTTCCTGGCAGGCGGGCTCTCACCTGATACAGTGGCAGGGACAGACTCAGGGACAGTTTCCCTCCTTGGTGCACACAGAGCATCGGCCCACTTCGACCCTACAGCCAGATGACCACCCTCCGGATCTCGCGCACCTGTTGCAATCATTCTCTGACATATTTAGCACACGCTTAGGCCTCCTGTCGCGCCGTCTCCAAGACTACCGCATTTGTCTCCTTCCAGGTGTGGCTCTAGTTGTAGTGCGACCGTACCATTATCCTTTTCTTCAAAAGGATAAGATACAGCGGCAATGTGATCTCCTCCTCCAACAAGGTCTCATTCGGCGCAGCGTGTCCCCTTTCTCCTCCCCAGTACTCTTGGTGCACAAGAACAATCCGTGACGCATGTGCGTGGACTACCAAGCACTCAATGCCATCACGGTCAAGGACAAGTTCCCCATTCCGGTGGTGGAGGAGCTTCTCGACGAGCTCCATGGGGCATGCTTTTTCACCAAGCTCGATTTATTTTCGAGTAATCATCAGGTTTGGATGGCGGATGTTGACGTGGAGAAGACTGCTTTCCGCACGCACCACGATCACTTTGAATTCTTGGTTATACCGTTCGGCTTAATGAACGCCCCTTCTACATTTCAAGTTTTGATGAATGAGGTATTCCACCCACTTCTTCGCAAGTCCGTTCTCGTTTTCTTTGACGATATTCTTGTGTATAGCAAAACTTAGGAGGAGCGCTTACAACACCTGCATGTCGTCCTCGGCTTGGTGCGCACACACCACTTGGCTCTTAAGGCTTCAAAGTGTTTGTTCGACCAACGTTCGGTCACCTACTTGGGACATGTCGTGGACAGTTCAGGGGTATCGGCTGACCCCACCAAACTCCAAGGAATGGTGTTGTGGCCCAGGCCGCAATCCATCACCGGCTTACAGGGCTTTCTGGGCCTCACAGGATATTACCTTCGTTTCATCAAGAACTATGACAATATCGCCGCCCCCTTGATTGGGTTGCTCAAGAAGAATGCTTTTACTTGGACGAATGTCGCCACTCAAGCTTTCCACTCTCTCCAGACCACATTGATCTCCAAGGAGTGACGGTCAGATTAGGTTGAACAATAAAGTTAGATAGGATTAGCAACACGACACAACATTCACAGGGATTTTCAGTTAAGTAAGCAAGACAGATTTTTCCTCGCACGAAGTGATTTCAACTACAACTTTCAAAATAAGCTTATAGGAATATATGATAATATAAAAGTGAAACAATTACACTAACAACTCAAGATCTCATGCAGTTATGCAATATTCATCCAATATTCAATAAAGAATTAAAGATAAAGAAACACCATACAAAAATACTCACAAGCACGCAGATCTGGCGGCGGGGACTAATGTCGGGATTGCTTGTAAGAGGAAGCAGGATGACTAATGGCGGTGGGGACTAATGTAGGGACAAGTGGGGAGTGGTGGCTTTGGGGAGTGGGCCGGAAAAGGAGGTGATCTAGAGGTGCGACTAAAAATAGTGGGAAAAAGTCTTGGGAGGTCTTGCGGTTGAACAGGATCGGATGGCTTGCAGCAGGTGTCGCTTTGTATTGGTATGCGGGGGGGATGAGGGATCATCTTCTTGCAAAAGAGGAATTGCCTGCTGATGCAAGATCGGGAGAGGAAGGATTTGGCGTGTGCAGCTTAAGGGGGATGGGGTGGCTAGCAGCAATGGTGAGGAGCACGATCACGCATAATGGGGGTGGGGGCTAGCGAGTTTACGAGAATAGGGTTACGATAAATGGAGAAGAGCGAAAACAGGAGAAAATAATCTAGACGTCGCACCTCTAGATCTCGCAGTATCGCACCACGATATGACTGCTTGCTCTAAATTTTCACAAAGGCTATCAATAACCCACAATGGTAGTCATCACCCCTATTTATAAAGAAAATGACTTGGGCACCTGGCATGAACGGTTATGATTGATCATTACACCCCGTGTCCAATTAATACTAAATAAAGTTCAAAACATAAAATAAAATACATAGAAATAGTAAACAACGCTCCGGATGCGCTTGTGGTCTCGGATGGCCGATCCGGTCAACACCTCCTATGTGAGCAACCAAATGTGTGCCTCATCGAGCGGAGTCCTGATCTTCATTGTTGATCTTGCGTCTAATCCTCATCAACTCCCCCTGACTGAAAAGCATTCATCTCAAATAAATGAAAATGATAGTACTGACGTCGAAGATCAGGGTAAAGTCTATCAGGCACAGTTTATGATATCCAAGTTGTTGAAGCCAGGAAAATTCCCGACCTCAGAAATAGGATCAAGGCAGCCTAAGGTTACTGATTCTACGGTCCGACGTCACGATTCAAGTGGCTAGCACGAGAGAGAGGAAACTATCTATAAGCACACCCCAAGTGCTCCAGCGGGGAGGTCACACCACGTACCAGGAAGCTTTGAAGAAGCTTCTCCTCCACAACCAAAAGCCTGGGCGAGTTACTAGGCTGGCATGGACTTGGCGAGTATCTACTTGGGGGGACCTCGCCTCTTCCAAAAAGTGTCATTTCCAGTACCCATGGGGGGCTATTTATAAAGAAATCCTGGGGGGGGGGGTAGGCGAGTATCCAGCCTCTGCGAGCGAGTATCTAGGGCTACTCGCCCAAACTCGTCTCTGCTCGCCACAACTCGCCTCTACTCGTCTCTGCTCGCCCAAGCTCGTCCAAGCTCGTCTCTGCTCACCACAGCTCGCCTCTGCTCGCCCAAGCTCGCCTCTGCTCGCCCAAGCTCGCCTCTGCTCGCCCAAGCTCGCCTCTGCTCGCCACAGCTCGCCCAATGGTCTGCGAATAGCCATTTGCTGGAGGACTTCTGATCTCGACGAATTACGGGTTATACACAATCCCCGCTTTTTCCGAGCTTGACACGAGCTCGGAAAAACAATGTTGAACCCGAAGTTCGGAGAGATGGCGCTAGACGATGCGCTGCAAGAGGTCCTTTCTAGGAGAGCTCAACTGAAGGAGAAAAGAAAATGTCGACACCGCCCAGAGGTAAAACCCAACTGAAGGGGGTGGAGAAGAGTCGACACCTCCCAGGCCATTCGCTAGGCGAGCGAGCTCAACTGGAAGAGGTGGAAATGGGGCGGACATCGCATATGTAAAGCATACCTGGATGTGAAGAGAAGGTCGATACCTCATAGAACCGAGCTCAACTGAATTGGAGAAGAGGTCGACACCTCTCAGGAGCCGAGCTCAACTAGAGGTGGAGAGAAGAGGTCGACACCTCACAGGAGCCGAGCTCAACTAGAGGTGGAGAGAATAGTCGACATCTGGCAGGAGTCGAGCTCAACTGTAGGTGGAAAAAGAGGTCGACACCTAGCAGGAGGAAGCTCAACTAAAGGTGTAGAGTCGACACCTCACAGGAGCCGAGCTCAACTAGAGGTGGAGAAAGAGGTCGACACCGAGTCAGGAGGAAACTCAACTAAAGGTGGAGAGTATAGTCGACACCTGGCAGGAGCCAAGCTCAACTGGAGATGGAAAAAGAGGTCGACACCTAGCAGGAGGAAGCTCAAATGAAGGTGGAGAGTATAGTCGACACCTGGCAGGAGTCGAGCTCAACTGGAGGTGGGAAAAGAGGTCGACACCTAGCAGGAGGAAACTCAACTGAAGGTGGAGAGTCGACACCTCACAGGAGCCGAGCTCAACTAGAGGTGGAGAAAGAGGTTGACACCTAGTCAGGAGGAAGCTCAACTAAAGGTGGAGAGTCGACACCTCACAGGAGCCGAGCTCAACTAGAGGTGGAGAAAGAGGTCGACACCTAGTCAGGAGGAACTAGGAAGCTCAACTAAAGGTGGAGAGTCGACTCGGGAGGCAAGTAGTCGGTCCGCAGGGGAGAAACCCGTACAGAGATCACGGACTATGGCATCACTCCAACGAGGAATTTGATCTCCTCGAGGAGGTTCAATGGCCGGTATGCAGGAGAGACGCTCGTGCAGGGACACGGACTTACGTTTACCCTTCCACTCGAGGGCTTCTTAGAGTCGACACCTTGCCGGGAGTCAAGCTCAACCGGGGGTGGAGAGTCGACTCGAGAAGGCAAGTAGTCGGTCTGCAGGAGGGGAGCTCGTGCAGAGTTGACGAGCTACGACATCACTCGCAACGAGGAACTTGATCTCCTCGAGGAGGTTCGATGGCCGGTATGCAGGAGAGGAGCTCGTGCAGGGACACGGACTTAAGTTTACCCTGCCACTCGAGGGCTTCTTAGAGTCGACACCTTGCCGGGAGTCAAGCTCAAAAGAGGGTGGAGAGTCGACTCGAGGAGGCAAGTAGTCGGTCTGCAGGAGGGGAGCTCCTGCAGAGTTGACGAGCTACGACATCACTCGCAACGAGAAACTTGATCTCCTCGAGGAGGTTCGATGGCCGGTATGCAGGAGAGGAGCACGTGCAGGGACACGGACTTACGTTTACCTTGCCACTTGAGGGCTTCTTGGAGTCGACACCTTGTCGGGAGTCAAGCTCAACCGGGGGTGGAGAGTCGACTCGATGAGGCAAGTAGTCGATCTGCAGGAGGGGAGCTCATGCAGAGTTGACGAGCTACGGCATCACTCGCAACGAGGAACTTGATCTCCTCGAGGAGGTTCGATGGTCGGTATGCAGGAGAGGAGCTCGTGCAGGGACACGGACTTACGTTTACCCTGCCACTCGAGGGCTTCTCGGAGTCGACACCTTGCCAGGAGTCAAGCTCAACCGGGGGTGGAAAGTCGACTCGAGGAGGCAAGTAGTCGGTCTGCAGGAGGGGAGCTCATGCAGAGTTGACGAGCTACGGCATCACTCACAACGAGGAACTTGATCTCCTCGAGGAGGTTCGATGGCCGGTATGCAGGAGAGGAGCTCGTGCAGGGACACGGACTTACGTTTACCCTGCCACTCGAGGGCTTCTTGGAGTCGACACCTTGCCGGGAGTCAAGCTCAACCGGGGGTGGAGAGTCGACTCGAGGAGGCAAGTAGTCGGTCTGCAGAAGGGGAGCTCATGCAGAGTTGACGAGCTACGGCATCACTCGCAACGAGGAACTTGATCTCCTCGAGGAGGTTCGATGGCCGGTATGCAGGTGAGGAGCTCGTGCAGGGACACGGACTTACGTTTACCCTGCCACTCGAGGGCTTCTTGGAGTCGACACCTTGTCGGGAGTCAAGCTCAACCGGGGGTGGAGAGTCGACTCGAGGAGGCAAGTAGTCGGTCTGCAGGAGGGGAGCTCATGCAGAGTTGACAAGCTACGACATCACTCGCAACGAGGAAATTGATCTCCTCGAGGAGGTTCGATGGTCGGTATGCAGGAGAGGAGCTCGTGCAGGGACACGGACTTACGTTTACCCTACCACTCGAGGGCTTCTTGGAGTCGACACCTTGCCGGGAGTCAAGCTCAACCGGGGGTGGAGAGTCGACTCGAGGAGGCAAGTAGTCGGTCTGCAGGAGGGGAGCTCATGCAGAGTTGACGAGCTACGGCATCACTCGCAACGAGGAACTTGATCTCCTCGAGGAGGTTTGATGGCCGGTATGCAGAAGAGGAGCTCGTGCAGGGACACGGACTTACGTTTACCCCGTCACTCGAGGGTTTCTTGGAGTCGACACCTTGCCGAGAGTCAAGCTCAACTGGGGGTGGAGAGTCGACTCGATGAGGCAAGTAGTCGGTCTGCAGGAGGGGAGCTCGTGCAGAGTTGACGAGCTACGACATCACTCGCAACGAGGAACTTGATCTCCTCGAGGAGGTTCGATGGCCGGTATGCAGGAGAGGAGCTCGTGCAGGGACACGGACTTACGTTTACCCTGCCACTAGAGGCCTTCGTTGGTGTTGAGGTAGTTCGCCATGTTGCTTATGAGATTGCCAAGGAGTCAAATGCATCAATATTTTGAGAACGAAGGAAATCTAAAGAGAACGACGATCTTTTCCCCGCCGAGTTGGGAGGTTGGCGTCCGGACCTGTTCATGATAGTTCCTCCAGTCGGAGGAGAGATGCAATCGGGGGTAGCTAGGCCGACATGCAAGGGGGGAGCTGATCTCGGCCGTCAATGCAGAGGCTCGGTCTTACAAGGACGCTTACATCCCGAGGCATTGTCCCATCATCCGCCCTGGGCTATCTAGGAGAAACAGGTCAAAGGCTCATTTCCCAACCAAACCATGGAGATCGTTTTCAACTCTGCCACTTGGTTACGAAAACCAGAGTACAAGCGAAGAGAAGTGGTCCTCGGGGGGTCCTACTGGACACTCTCGATTTTACTATCCTTCCGCGAACTTGCACTTCTCAGAGCTCGGCGGGTTATCCTTCTTTGGTAAAAAACAGAGACGCGTCCTGCTTCACAGGACCTGCGGTCGCTAAGAGCGGGTCTTTTCGTCTTCTCAAAAACCGATGATGCATTTATACAAGGTATCACTTTGTGAGGTCGATCCCTTATCGAGTTCAGGAGGTTAGCGTCCAGACTTGTTCCTGATAGTTCCTCCAGTCGGAGGAGAGATGCAATCGGGGGTAGCTAGGCCGACATGCAAGGGGGGAGCTGATCTCGGTCGTCAATGCAGGGGCTCGGTCTTACAAGGACGCTTAAATCCCGAGACATCGTCCCATCGTCCGCCCTAGGCTAAATAGGAGAAACAGGTCGAGCGCAGGTTTCTTAGATCGATCGTGGAGTTGAACTTCACTGCTCCTAGGTAACTTAAGATGAATCAACACAAAGAAGACAACTCGCATTAACCCGTGACTCCGGGGGCGAGGAAACAATGTTACAGGTAAGAAATATATGTTACCGCTGGGGGGTAGAACTTTTTCAGCTCATCCTCGCTCCAGGTATTTGAGGAGATGGAATGAATAGCATTGCGTCCTGGTTGCTGAAGTGATAGTCTCGCGCGTATAAACTCGCAGAATTGAAATGAACACCATAGTTGTTGACGTAGTGTAGAGATCTCACGAGTATGGAACTCATGGAATTAAAAAGATAGCAGCCTATCCGTTGAAGAGATCACCTCGCGAGTATGGAGCTCACGGAAATAGAAGAGAGCATCCTAGCCGCTGAAGAGATCACCTCGCGAGTATGGAACTCGCAGAATTTAAAGGAGAGCATCCTAGCTGCTGAAGAGATCACCTCGCGAGTATAGAGCTCGCGGAATTTAAAGGAGAGCATCCTAGCTGCTGAAGAGATCACCTCGCGAGTATAGAGCACGCGGAAACTCGCGAAATTTAAAGGAGAGCATCCTAGCTGTTGAAGAGATCACCTCGCGAGTATAGAGCTCGCGGAAACTCGCGGAATTTAAAGGAGAGCATCCTAGCTGTTGAAGAGATCACCTCGCGAGTATAGAGCTCGCGGAAACTCGCGGAATTTAAAGGAGAGCATCCTAGCTGTTGAAGAGATCACCTCGCGAGTATAGAGCTCGCAGAATTTAAAGGAGAGCACCCTAGCTGCTGAAGAGATCACCTCACGAGTATCTCGCCCATACTCGCGAGATACTCGCCCAAACTCGCCTCTGCTCGCCATAGCTCACCTCTGCTCGCCCAAGCTCGCCTCTGCTCGCCCAAGCTGGCCTCTGCTCGCCCAAGCTCGTCACAGCTCGCCTCTGCTCGCCCAAGCTCGTCTCTGCTCGCCACAGCTCGCCTCTGCTCGCCACAGCTCGTCTCTGCTCGCCACAGCTCGCTCAAGCTCATCTCTGCTCGTCACAGCTCGTCCAAGATCGTCACAGCTCGCCTCTGCTCGCCCAAGCTCGCTTCTGCTCGCCACAGCTCGCCCAATGGTCTGCGAAGAGCCATTTGCTTGAGGACTTCTGATCTCGACGAATTACGGGTTATACACAAGTATCATCAAAAGTGGGGTGTCCACTCCAATGCCTCAAGTAACGGCAAGATGGGTCATCTGTGGTGGTGCGCATGTGGGCCACAATGCCAGCAATACTCTCAGCTCTCACTTGTGGGGAGATCCAGAAGAATCTATAGAATCGTAGGGGGTGTGGGAAGGCAAGTGCTCGTCCTAAGTGTCCAGGGTATGGGTCAGGCGGTAACTAGGAGACTGCATGAGGTGGTTCAAGGTACATATTAATTGTGGGATGAATACCCATATCTTCCAGAAGATTAATATCATTGTCAATTGTTCTAATTTTCTTATAATTCTATAAGGACACATTCGTTTTGGTTGTAGCTTTTTAGTGGCTTCTTTTGGGATCCTTTCCATACGAATTTTGACCAAGACCTACTCGTCCATCTGAAAAATGTTATTCACGTTTGTGCTCGTCTATTTGCACTTATATAATTCATTATTGCTAGCAATTTTCTTCCGGATGAATTCATACATTTCATATATATGATTGATAAATGACTCAGCGGACTCACTAGGCCACGACTCTAGGGGAACAAGGGAGAGTTCGATAGGCTTTCTAGGCTCATAAATCATATCCTAACACTATATGAAATGGACTCGTGTCAGTATACCTATTGATGAAGCTATTGTATGTGAACTCAGCTACAGGTAACACAGAATCACAAACCAAAAGATACTCACCAATTAGAAACCGTAACAAATTACCTAAACTCCTATTCACGACCACAGTTTGGTTGTCAGTTTGAGGGTGGTAAGTACTCGAAAACTTCAAGTTCGTATGTATCTTATGTCAAAATTTCCTCTAGAAATAACTCATAAAATGCACGTCACGGTCAGACACTATGAATTTTGCTAATCTGTGAAACCAAAAGATGTCACTCATAAATAGGGCCGCCATGTTGGCCACATCTACGGTCTTGCAGCAGGCAATAAAATGAATCATCTTCGAAAACCGATATACCACTACAAAAATGGAGTCATGCTTCCTCAAAGAGCGAGGAAGGCCTGGTACAAAATTCATGTTGATATCGACGAAAGGCTGGTGTGGAACTGGAAAAAATGATATAAAATCTGGTGTTTTATTTTGAACCCTTCGTAATTTGGCAGGTGCCACAGTGAAATACGACTTGTGCCTCGGTGGCATACGACTGGTGCCACGGTGAAGTACGACTTGTGCCACATCTTTCTTCCAGGAAAACCAATAGAAGCTATCATCAGCCAAAGCAATCATCTTGCCCCTGTCGAAGTGGCCAGCAGTGTCACCTGTGAGCATCTCCCAAATCAAAAAATCTCGAAAGTGGGTCTGGGGAATACAAAGACGAGACCCGTGATATAAATATCCTTCAATAATATTGAACCCCGCAGTGGACTCAGGGGGATCTCTCAAGAATCAAGAATAAACCTCGTCTAATAAAATAAAGTTATTGTAAACCGCACTGAATTTGACAAATCATGTGCACAGTGATTGCTTCAAGCGATAGAGAAACTTCCTTAATAGACATACTAGAAACTCCTCGAATCGCACATAATTGGGAGGTTGTCGCCTTGCATATAAGTGATTTTGGAGAGATCGCAATGGAAAAATGTGTTTTTATACCCAACTGATGAAGAGATCGTCCCGAGAAATTGTTGTTGATGGGAGAACTCAGACAGGTGAGGTGTCCGTATAATCAGTTCCAAATTGCTAAGGCGGAGCCTTAGCTACATGACAACCATTGAGTTCTTTCTATTATACCATCAAATTTGTGTTTAACCTCAAACACTCACGTAAAACAAACAACTCTTTATCCTAGAGGTATTTGTACCCAAACTTATAGAAGAATACAATTGCCCTAATTATTAAGTCCAAATATTCAAGCAATCAAGAGATAGCTCAATTCCCATGATAAAAATGGGTAAACCAACGAGATTAATGAAAACAAACTGAATATCTCGGCTGCACTTTCTGGATTCTAGGTGTAATGTTGCGTATTACAAGCTAACTTTATTCTTTCTAGGGGTGTGTTCGTTTGAGTGGTTTTGTATAGAGGGAATTGATTTTGGTACACCCAATTCCAATATTTGTGTTCATTTGTTATTTTTATAGAAAGGAATTGGGTTTATCAGTTTTGAGAGGAAAGAATTGGGTTAATACCAAAATAGAATTGGGTTAATACCGAAATAGAATTGGGTTAATACCAAAATTTGTGTTCATTTGAGCTTTTTTCGGGACGAAATTGGTTTTTACCCAAAATCCATAGGTTTTGGGACTTTAAATTTACTCTATCCACAAAACAGACTTATTTTGGTCGGTTTTGCAATTGTAGCTTGACGGAGATCCTTTGCAGATGCTAACGGTTCCGTCCTTCTCTACTCCCGCAACTCTCGCCTCTACCGTCTCTCTTCCAATTTTTACCAGTGAGCAAGCCAACCCTCCAGCGCCCCCCAGAAACCCCTCAATTTCTCATCCATCTTCTCTATATTACAATCGAAACTCCCTCCCTCTCTTCTAGGAGACACTCGGTCTCTGCCTTTCCCTTTAACACATTGAAATCTCCAACTTCAGAGACGTTTGAAGCTCACATATCTTAAAAGTTCACATTTGGAGTAGCTTGGCGCCGGATTTTGGGAGAAGCTTGCCTAGCAAAGCAAATTCAGCGAAGCTTGACACTAGAGAAGATGATGAACAGTAGATCCCCCCCCCCCATTTTCATAACCCGCAATTTTTTTTTTTTTTGACAAAGCCAATTTCCTCCATACAAAACCACCCAAACGAACGCACCCTAAGAGAGAACCAAAACCCTAATCACCAAGCTCGAATTCTCCAGCATTCAAAAGGGCCTGATTCTCCAACGCTAAAGAATGGATTTTCGAAAGAAAAAACAATAACTCACCGGATATCTCAACTGGAAAACCATCTGACGGCTCCTTGGCGGGACTCTGCGCCGATCCAAAGGGCGTCGACGACGGCCCGTTGATCTGAGGCCCGAGAAAGCCAGACACTTGCTGCGGAGGGAGGGAGCCATGGCCGGAGCTATGGGTTTGTGCGGGATCACTAGTAGAAGGATTCGAAAACGATCTTTGGGCGTCGGTTGGAGAGATGGACATGAACGTGAGGATGAAGACGGGTTGAAGGGTCGTGCTCGCTGCCGAAAGCTAGAGCTGGCAAAAGTCGTCAATTTATAGTGTTGGATCCTTTTTCTCTAGTACGCGGTGAGTGTATGTATGAGAGAATTTTCTGCACGCACTAGAGAATTGTGCGGGATTTTTTTTTAGTTGAAAAAAAAATATAGTTGGATTTTCATTGATTGTAAAATCAAGTTGAATTTTAGGTCGAAAAATAGACTGTATTTTTAGTTCAAAAAAACTTTTTTTTTATAGTTGGATTTTCACCCAAAAACATAGTCATATGAGTACTTAAAATGAGCGTAAAAATGCATAGTTCAATATTTCGTGATTTATTTTGTGAAAAAATTGAAGACATAGGAGAAATTTATATTTTCCCCACGGTCCTCCTCGTGCGTTTAACGCACAGAAAATTTAGGCGTTTGGAATATGAGTGCAACTGGTTTTATGGGCGGATCTAGCGGAATTTTTTAGTGGAGGCATTCAATAAAATAATGATAAAAATTTTTGATTACATACGTGATTACAACATTTCTCTTCAATGCTTCATGCTGGAAACATTTCATGATAATTTTATTGTCGTTTGTAGAGAAGACATTTTTTTCAATATATGTTACTAGACAAGCATTCATTCAATCATCACTTATCTGATTGCATAATAATGTTTTGATATTTTTCATCGCGGAGAAAGCAATTTCTATACTTGTAGTTACAACATGTAATAATTGTGTCAACTTTATGAGCAAATACAACAATGGGTAAAGAACATCATTTTTCAATTCTACTAACTTTTGAGCCAATCTTTCGAGCTCTTTCACATCTGAGAATTCTCTGTATGAGCGAACGTCTAAAATATAACTATCTAGTTGATTATCAAGTTTCATTGTATTAATTGGAGAAAAGTCCAACGAATAATGCTCAGCAAATCGATTTATTTTTTGTTTATCAAAAACTGAAAAGTCATTACTTGGGTCCTAACATGTCATACATAGAAGTAATTTCGTGTTCACTTCATCAAATCGGCAATTTAGCTTGGTAAATTGTAGATCAATAATTGCATAAAATAATTCAATACGATAGAAGTTGAGGTTTATATTGTTTTTTTATTTACGTCTAGATCTCGCTTGAACTACAAATTTGTCTTTCATATTTAGAACAATAATATCATTTTTGGCAAAAGATAGTTACTTCAACCAATATAGAATCTCATTCATTATCTCGCATTACTTATAGTCATATCTTGAAAACTTTGACAAGAGTCATAGCATTTACAAGATATTGATCATTTCTTTATAATGCTTGTGACAGTTCATTGATAATTCCTAAGATGTTTTTATTAAATGAGTAAAAAACACAAAATCAAAACATTGCATAGCCTCCAACTAATCACTTATTTCAAATCTATGCTCTAAAAGGTTATCATCCTTTTCAATGACTTCAAGAACATCAATCACCGGGGGGCCGGGATAGAGAAAATAAATTTAAGGGAGTTTTAAAATGAGAGTTCCACCTTGTGTCATCTGCTCTTGTTAGTGTTCTTTCTTGATTCAAGCTTCTTCTTATTAACACTTCATCACTGTAAATCTCGTCAATAACTTCTGCATGTTGATAATTTAGAGGTGAAAATGACAATCATTTTTTGCAGAATTGTATCATTCAGAAGAATTAAATTATGATGATGTTGTAGATTGTCAAAAGAAATCCACCAAAAAAGAGAAATAATGAACATTACTTACTGAATAAAATTTCATAAACCTGGGAAGCAAGGACTGATCGCTCCTCTTCTTCCTTTCAGAAATTTGAAATCTAATAAATCAAAAGCCGGACAATGAAAATTGGGAGATAGCAAAACTGAAGAAATCGTATTTTTTGTGGAGGAAGGTAACTGGGTAAGCATCTTGTCCGACCGGGATCAGGAAAAGGACCAAAGGGATTAGAGGAATGAGAGGAAGATGAAGATGAGAACTTGTATACTGTAGGTCGTCGCAATTTACTCTATGCTTTTCTCACGGTGGAGAAAGACACGATCTTCTTCTCCCTTGCGACATCGAAAGTTGCGAGCGGAAATCTCTGTATTCAAACATTATCAAGTTATAAACAAAATGTTGTTTGGTATCATATAATGCTCATTCTGTGTTGGATGGTTTTTATTTTGTTTATATTAAGTATTCCTGTTATGTCATATTTCATCAGTACATACTTTTTATAAATGGTGTATATCATTGGCTATAGGGTTATGACTTCTCCAAATAGGGGGAGATTGTTGGGTACATTGGAAAATGTGTACCTGATTTGAAGAAGCCCAACTTAGCTCAATGATATACATCAAGGTGTATTTGATGTTGTTTTGAGTTGACATGTGCAGGTGAAGAAGTATTAAAGAATGCAGAAAAATATTCTAAGTCCACATGTCGACACCTGAAGAAATTGTGTCGACACTTCAGAATATTTGTGTCGACACTTCAGAAAATCAGTGTCGACGCAGAGAAAGATGGTCGACCATATTTATGTCGACACTGGGAAGCAGTGTCGACACATAAAGGAAATCGTCGACCTCAGCACTGGGAAGCAGTGTTGACACAGAAGAAGATAGTCGACCAGAGAAAGATTGTCGACTAGTGGAAGATAGTTGACTAGTGAAAGATAGTCGACCAGAGAAAGATTGTCGACACAGAAGAAGATAGTCGACCAGAGAAAAATAGTCGACTAGTGGAAGATAGTCGACTAGTGAAAGATAGTCGACCAGAGAAAGATAGTCGACTCACAGAAGAAGATAGTCGACCTCTACTGTGTCGACACTGGGTGAATGTGTCGACACCTTGAGATTGAGTCGACACATATTGGCAGAAGTCGACTATGCTTGTGTCGACACCAGAAGACTGAGTCGACACATTTTGGCAGAATTGAAGATTGATGTGTCGACACCTGAAGGCTGAGTCGACACATACTGAGTTCTGAATCTACAACAACTGTGTCGACACACAGGACTTGTGTCGACACACTGCAGAGTCTAGACCAAGTTATTTTCTGAAGAAGCTGTGTCGACTTAAAGGCAACTTAGTCGACATCATCAAAGACTGTGTCAACACCAAAGTCACTTGTGTCGACACAGATAGACAGATTGGTCTCGACACTTTCTAACAGATTGTCTCGACATTTTGCTGTCCAAGGCTAAGGTACAGGAACTGTTTGAAGACTTGACAGCTGTGAGTTGCCACCGCTTAACTGAAGCTGTCAGACCTGTCAGAAATCAGTTAGAAACCGGATCAGCCGGTTACCATGAAGAAAGTCTATAAATAGACATATTCAGAAGGAAATAAATAGTTAAAAAAAAGATAACAGGAGAAGATCTAAGAAGAAGAAACAAAAGGATTACGATCCTATTGAAGTTTCAATTCAAGAAAGTGCTAAGCTCAAAAGAAGATCTTCATCAGAAAATCTAAGAAGAAGTCTGAAGTATTAGAAAAGGTGTTGGATAAAGAGGGATCCAGTCATCTTGAAGGAGAAGAAGGAAGCCATCTGTGGTTTCTCAAGGAGCTGTTTGGAAATCAACTCAGCTAAGTTCAGATTCAAGAAGCTTTGAAGAAAGCTCAGATTCAGTTGATTTCATCAGCTGATCAAGAAGTGTCTTGTCCTCTTCTCTCTCAACAAAGGCAAGACATTAAAATATCTTTTCTAAATTTCTGTAGGATCTGTTTACACAGATCTGAGTTGTAAGCCTGTGTTATAAAGGCTGAGTGTAGGAGAGGTGATCTCTGAGTGGTAGGGCTATTTGCCTGAGTGTAGGAGAAGGTTATTCTCTGAGTAGCAGGCCTTGAGGCAAGGCTGAGGTAGGGCTGTTGAGCCTGAGTTGTAGGAACCTATCCAGGTTCTGAGCTGTAGGATCTGAGGATCTGAGAATAGTGGAAGTTTGGCCGAATCTAGCATATTGTTAGATAGGTGAAGGGGGAAAGTGGATGTACCCAGATCTTGGGGAACCACTATAAAACATTGTGCAATCTGGGATGCTTAGTTGTCTGTGAATGCTGTGCTAGATGTTTTAATTTGTAATTGAATTCTGCCTAGAATTATAAACAAGAAATTAGAACCTATTCACCCCCCCTCTAGGTGTTTAGGTTGTCTTGAAAGTAAAACTATCATGTGGCCGCGCACACTCGGCCTGTGGTAGGTATGCCCTTGAGTGGTTTGGTTTGAGTTGGTCTGAATCCGAATCGAAATCAAATAAAAAAGTTTCGATTTTTTTCTCCAAACTAAATCAAATCTAAACCGATCAGTCTGGTTCTATAGTCGGGGCAGTTTGGGTGATTTTTCGAGGCAGTTTGATTTTAAAAATTCTCTTTAACCACTGTGTTTATGCTTTTAATCAAATCACAAATCTACTATCTATATTAGTTCACTATTACAAGAAAGAAAATGTTTAAACATTCGGTTGTTATGCTAAAACATGATTTTTATCAAGCAAAACTATTGCAAGAATGGTGTGATTTGCAGGGGGAAAATATTGGATTTTGCAGGGAAAAAATATTCCCCCAAACAGCGGAAGCAAAACTTTCTCGTCGTGGCAGTAGCAGTACACCTTAGATCCTCGAAATTTTCTTCTTTTCTTGCCTTAATACGATGTCGTCTCGACTCTTTTTAATGCTTCGCAAGAGCTGCCAGCAAGAGTAACATGAAGAAAATGTCATTATCAACGTCATAGCTCACGTTCCAAAAAAAATCCATGAAAAAACGTCATTATTGACATCTCCATTAAATTTGCTTTCAAATCAAGTGCTACTTTTCTCCAAGTAATTCTCCACCTTTTGACTAGCCGAGTTTCATGGTATAAAAAAGGTGGAATTTCAAAATTGATGAGGCATGAGTTCCGCAATTGATTAGTGTGGACCCAACAAACTCCCCCTCCACATCAATATGTGGGCTCGACTAAACCCGCCTTCAGCATACACACTTCAAGCTTCCCTTTTGGCAAGTTCTTTGTCAATATATCTGTGTCATTCTCATTTGTGCGAACTCTCTCCAAGTGCACTTGTTTTTGTTCAAGCATGTCTCAGATCCAATGACACCGGATATCAATATGCTTGGATCTCTAATGAAATGTCGAATTCTTTGAAAAATGAATGGCGCTTTGACTATCACCATAGATAACGCACCATTCTTGCTTCATCCTCAATTCTTCAAGAAATTTCTTCATTCGCAAAGCTCCTTTACAGCCCTCTGTTATAACAATATATTCCACTTCTGCGGTGGATAGAGCGATGCACTTTTGTAACTTGGACTGCCATGAGACAACCCCTCTGACATAGGTCATCATAAAACCCGAGATAGATTTCCTTGAATCAACATCACCCACCGTGTCAGAATTTGTGTATTCATCTAGAATAAGCTCCCCATTTCCGAAACATAGACATACTCTGGAAGTTCCTCTTAGATATCGTAATATCCACTTCACTGTTTCTCAGTGTTCTTTTCCAGGATCCAATAGATATCGGCTAACAACCCCAACTGCATGAGCAATATTTGGCCTTTTGCACACCATGGCATACATCAAACTACCAACGTCGGATGCATAAGGAACTTTAGTCATATCTTCTTGTTCTCCCTTGCTACTGGGGCATTGTTTAACACTAAGTATGAAATGACCCACAACAGGAGAGCTAACATCCTTAGCATTGCTAATGTTGAACCTTTCAAGAACCTTTTCAATGCATCACTCTTGAGATAACCACAACAATCCGTTCCTCATATCGCAAGTGATCTTCATACCAAGGATTTGTCTTGTCGGTCCAAGGTCTTTATTGCAAAATACTTGCTCAATTGCGCCTCCAGTTCTTCAATTTTGTTGGCATCATGACCAACGACTAACATGCCATCAACATTAATGAGAAGAATACTAAAACCATCGTTTGAGTGATGTTTCACATAAACGCAATGACCGCATGATGTTCTTGTGCACTCTTGACTCATCGTGGATGAGTCAAACTTCTTGTACCACAACCTTGGAGCTTGCTTAAGCCCGTACACGCTCGCCTTTAACTTGCACACAAGTTGCTCCTTGCCATTGACTTTGAAGTCATCTGGTTGCTCAATGTACATTTCTTCTTCCAAGTCATCACGAAGAAACGCAATTTTCATATCAAGTTGTTCCACCTCTAGATTCAAGCAAGCCGTTAATCCAAGGATAACTCTAATGGATTCCATCCTCACCACTAGAGAAAATATTTCTTCAAAGTCAATACCCTTTTTCTGACTAAAACCTTTCACAACCAACCCTCCTTAAAACGTTGTTTTGGACCATCACATTCTATCTTCAATCGATAAACACATTTGTTCTTGAGAGCTCTCTTTTCATTTGTCAACTTCGTCAAGTCATAAGTGTGGTTCTCATGCTAGGAGTTCATCTCTTCTAGCATGGCTTTGGCCCACTCTTGCTTCTTCTCATGTTCAGTGGCTTCTTGGTAAGTTTTTGGCTCTCCCCCCATCATAAAGCATCACATACTCATTAGTACTGAAGAATCCAGGGAGGCTACGATCTCGAATGGATCTCCTCACCTGAACTTCAACCATCGGTGCTTCTTGATCGACTTGATCATGTGGATCTATTTTCTCTACCAATCGATCTTCTTCCCCACCATCATGGTGCTCACCATTTTCCTGACCATCTATTCCATGATCAGATACTTCTAAAGGTTGGGAAGTTTGATCTGAATTGCTAGGAAATTCTATAAAAGAATCAAGAACATTATTCTTGTTCTACTTATGAAATAATTGATCTTCAAGAAACACAATATCTCTACTCCTGACAATCTTTTTACTCATCGGAACCCATAGTCGGTAACCAATCTCTTGATGATTGTACCCCATAAAGATGAATGGTTTTGCTTTGTCGTCAAGCTTTGCCCTTTAATCTTTAGCAATATGAACAAAAGTTCTACAATCAAAGACTTTTAAATGATTATATGATACCTCTTTCCCAGTCCAAACTTTATTTGGCACATCATCCTTCAAAGTGGTTGCTGGTGAAAGATTTATCAAATCTACTGTGGTCCTCATTACTTCCACCCAAAAAGGCTTATCAATTTTTGTATGTGAAAGCATGCACCTGATCTTCTCCTCGATCGTTCTGTTCATTATTTCAGCTATGTCGCGTTGTTGTGGCGTCTTTGTTAGAGTTTTCTCAAGTCTGATGTTATAAAGTTTGCAATACATCTCAAACGGACCTCTATACTCGCCTCCATTGTCCGCTCGAACAGCTTTCAAGTGCTTCCCCGTTTCTCTCTCAACTTTGACATGAAACTTTTTGAAGACATCCAACACTTGGTCTTTGGTTTTCAAAGCGATCACCCAAACCTTTCTTGAGTGGTCGTCAATGAAAGTGACAAATACGACGCATCACTAAGAGATTTCACTTGCATAAACCATACATCGGTATGAATCAATTCAAGGATATTGGATTTCCATGATGGAGGGTGGGAATGAAAAGAAACTCTGTGTATTTTCTGCCAAGCAATCATCACAAGATTTGAGAGAGGAGTCTTGCAGAGACGGCAGGAATTTCTTTCTTGCAAGAGTTTGTAGTACTTTTTCATTGATATAGTCAACTCGCTTGTGCCATAGATCATCTTCCACACCCTTCTAAATAGTGTTTATCTATCCTTTGTGAAGCCTTGCTTGCAATACATATAGTGAACTAATCTTATTTTCTCTCACAATAACTAGAGAACCTCTAGTAATCTTCTTGCTTCCTCCACAAAAATGACCACAAAACCCCTTGTCATCAAGTTTTCCCATGGAGATCAAATTTAGGCGGATACATGGGACATGTCTAACATCTTTGAGGACTAACATGATCCAACATTAGTCTCCATACACATATCTCTAATTCCCACAACTCTTGCCAAGCCGTGGCTACCCATCTTGACATTACTAAAATTTCCCGCATAGTAGGAGGTAAAGAGATCAGCATAAGGGTATCATGAAATGATGCACCAAAATCGATCACTGAATCATATTTCTGGTTTACTAGATTAACACATGCAGCTTCATCCCATATGACAGTAACATGATTATTGATGGTGGTTACGTTATTCGTCTCTCCCTCTTTATTTTCTTCACTTTGCACCCCTTTCCATGCTTTGCAATCACGCTTCATATGAACCATCTTACTACAAAAGAAACATTTAATTTCTTTTCTATTCTGAATTCTCTCTTTGGAATGATCCTTCTTCCTTTGTCCATGGGGTTGTTGGCTTTTGCTTCTCCCACATCTCTCGGGTTTTTCAAAAATGAGTACTTTAGAAGATGACTCTCCTTTTTCTTTTCTTCTGGCTTCTTCACTAAGTAAGCTTTCTTTAACCATCTACGTTGTTAGCATTTCTCTTGTAGCTGATGTACTTAGAGAGATGATTAATATCTCCTAGATATCGAGCAACGAGCTTCAAAGCAATATGTAACACCCCAAATTTCCAAAATCTGAGGCTCTGGGAGCTACCGCTCAGCGGTAGGTAGCTACCGCCCGATGGTAGTCTTTGCTTGTCAAGTTGAAGGCGTCAAGACGAAGTCACCGAGATGAAATCGTCGAGTAGCTAACACGCGGAGTTAGGTAGCCACCGTCTAACAGTTACCCCTGTTTGTTGAGAGCGTCGGGACGATTGCGCTGAGAAGCTACCGCGTGGCAGTAGTGATACCGCTGGCGGTAGTAAGGCATTCTGCAGTGCTAGACGGATCTGTGAGCTACCACAACGCAGTAGGTAGCTACCGCCCTGCAGTAACGGACGAAAGCAGTTTCGTAGCTTCTGATTTATGGTCGTCCGATCTTCTTGGGATTTAATCGTATGACCCATGATGCTTCGTCCATAAGGCATATGAAGAGTTGAAGGGCTGAAGGGATCATATCCTCTTATCTTCTCTTTTTGAGTGAGGAGTTAGTGTTTGGGAGAGAGAGAGTTGGAGGACAAAGAAGAGATATTTTTCGCCATTGACGAAGCTTCAGAGCTCCATTCGTCGATCCGAGACCTGATTCATGGAGAGGGCTTAAAGGTGCACACTTTCATCCGTACAAATCGAGATCTCTATTGCTAGGAAGAGGAGTCGTAAGGTAACAACATTTCTCATCTCAGCTTTTAGGATGCGTCATGACATTGGTTTTATTCCTGTTTTTATTCAAGCATTTAAGCATCGGATCTCTCAAATGAGAGGAGTTTGAGTCATCATGGTTCAAGAGGAGCCACAGGGTTGATTGAGTCCATCCCAAGTATGTTATTGCACTAGAAATCCGTTCCGTTAGTAGATTAGACATTGTGGGTGAAGCCATAATCGTGACCAGTGGTCTGATTCGGTGATGTTGCATGACGTGCACTACAGAATTTTTGCTAGAAATCCGATTGCGGCGAAGACGCCGTTTGTGATACTCCACTTTTATTTCGTACGAGAACGAATGGTGGATTAGGGTGAGAAATAATATGATTGTTGATTTGTGCGAAGGCTTGACTTTGTCTCCGTGGCCAGCTGACTAGCCCGTGACGTTGCAAGTCATGTGTGGAGAGCATCCCGACAAGACAAGTCCCCTTCTGTGAAACTAACGAGAACGCCAAGCTTGTGGACAAGCCCGGACAATGAAGCCCACGAGCGGGCAAGGTCAAGCAAGGGTTCTTAACATCATTTGTTAGTGTGACGGAACTGACGTGAGATTCAGAACTTGCAGGCAAGACCGAGTATTGAGACCCATAAGCAAAACTTTCTCGCAGTGACAACATCGCCACAGCTTAGATCTTCAGAATCCTCTTCTTCTCTGGCCTTAACAGTTAACATGATGACGACTCAACTATTTTTAATCCTTCGCAAGAGATGTCAACAAGAGTAACATGAAGAAGCCCGGGCAATGAAGCTTGTGGACAAGCCCACGAGCTTGTGGACTAACGAGAACGCCAAGCTTGTGGACAAGCCCGTGCAATGAAGCCCACGAGCGGACAAGGTCAAGCAAGGGTTCTTAACATCATTTGTTCGTGTGACGGAACTGACGTGAGATTCAGAGCTTGCAGGCAAGACCGAGTATTGAGACCCATGAGCAAAACTTTCTCGCAGTGACAACATCGACACAGCTTAGATCTTCAGAATCCTCTTCTTCTCTTGCCTTAACAGTTAACATGATGACGGCTCAACTATTTTTAATCCTTCGCAAGAGATGTCAACCAGAGTAACGTGAAGAAAACACCACTATCAATGTCACTGCTCACGTTCCAATTTTTTTCCATGCAAAAAACATCACTATTGGCATCTCCATTAATGTTCTCCGTTAAAGTTGCTTTCAAATCAACTGCTACTTTACTCCAAGCAATTAATGAGTCGTGCAAATCAATTCTTCACCTTTTGACTACCTGAGTTCCATGATATAAAAAGGTGAAATTTCAAAATAGGTGAGTCAGGAGTCCCATAATTAATTGTGTGGACCCAAAAGATTTCAAATCAATATCTTAGACCTCGGTTAAATGCAATGGATAATAGCCAATGGGGACCCTGTTCTTTGAAGTTCGAGATTCCAACAGGTTCAATTACTCTTTGTTAAATAATTCATTAAAGCCTCACTGCAAAAAATATTGTATTGCATAAATTTTTGTTATTATTATTCTTTGACAGAGAGTCCAATTTTTAGATGTTTTTGAAGTTGCATGATGGAATAGTGGACGCTAATATGAAAAGTGAAGTTTTTAACCATGAATTAAGCGAAAAGTTGCCTTTAAGATCCAAGTCTAACTTGTTCATTGAGCTGAATCGGTTGTTTGATGAAGTAGATGAGATTGAGAAGGAACTTTTTGTTGATATGTTGGTTAATGATGCTCCACATGATATGTTTGATTGCTCAGACTTATCTCTAATCTATATACACAAAATAATACACATTGTTTCTTGATTTTTTTCTCCCAGAATTCCCCTATGATTTCATTTGTAAAGTATGTAAAATACTAAGGCTGCGTTTGGCGTGGCTTGTCGCGGCTTATTTGCTCCGGTGAGTTGGACAAAAATGTCATTGTCATATCAAAATCTTATGTCCCAAACTAATTTCATTTTTTGGTAATGGCAGTAACATTTGTAATACCAAACATACATTCTATGGCAATGACGTTTTTGTCCAACCTCACCGGAGCAAATAAGTTGCGATAAGCCGCGCCAAACACAACCTAAAATGTGTGTTGATGACGTTTGAATTATACATATTTATTATGCACATCATTAATATTTATTTGATTTTTATTGATTAAAATCAATGGTTTATATAGTATTATATGTTTAATATTTATTTAAGTATGTAGACACATGTTATTCATAAGAGTGGCTAAATCCACGTGACCAGATCTATGCCGGTCAAAATCCACTAGTTTCTTGCGGTTACAGGGCGTTTGGGGAATCGAGGGCGACATGCCGCTGCTCGTTACAACTTAGAGGTGAGAGAGGGATTTCCACTCCCAACGGGCAACAGGCTGCGCCGCGGGAGCGACTTGGATGCTGGAATCTGGTAAGTGGCTCTGGTACTTGGGAGTTCGGAGCGCGACTTCAGTGCTCGCCTGCTTGTGGTGATCCTCTTCCTCTGGCTTTCGCTTGTTCCGGGACTTAGGCGCTTTCCTGCTGGTGGAGCGTTGGTGGCTCTCATGTGGTTCGAGGTGGATGCAGGATGACCCGAGGGAGGAGTCCGACAGAGCTGTTGTCTGAGGAAGAAGATGACCTGGAGCCAAAAGTTGAGAAATGAGGAGGCTTTGAGGCTCCTTTTATAACCTCATGGAGAGGGGTATGGTGGGTCCCACCACTAACTTGGTGGGTTAGTGAGTGGTTACCCACCAAATCGGACGGCGAGGAGAGCCCATCACGATCAAACGGCGGTTAGGTGACGGTAAGACGACGGCTAGGCGGCTAGGTCGGCGTCTAGGCGGCTAGGCCGGCGGCAAGGCTGACAGTTAGGCAGGCGGAAAGGCCGACTAGGCCGGCTAGGCCGACGGCAAGGGTTAGGCCAGCGGGAAGGCCGGCCAGGCAAGGCCGGCGGTTAGGCCGGCCAGGCAAGGCCGGCGGTTAGGCCGGCCAGGCAAGGCCGGCGGTTAGGCCGGCCAGGCAAGGCCGACGATTAGGCCGGCCAGGCAAGGCCGACGGTTAGGCCGACGGCAAGGCCGGCCATGTAACGTCCCTAGCCGATCCAACGTGATAGTGTCACGGCTCCGTTCTAGGCAATGTTACCGGGCTACAGCCCAAGCACCCCAACCCCTCTCCCTCCACAGGCGGGTTGTTGGTGGCCAGAACCTCCCTTTGATGAGACAAACTCGATAGTCAACCGCGCACCACGGGGACTTCCCAGGAGGTCACCCATCCCGGTACTACTCCAGCCCGAGCACGCTTAACTATGAAGTTCCTTCAACTCTCATCACCAGCTCACCTCATCCCGGTACTACTCCAGCCCGAGCACGCTTAACTATGAAGTTCCTTCAACTCTCATCACCAGTTGAGCTGGTGATGAGAGTTGAAGGAACTTCATAGTTAAGCGTGCTCGGGCTGGAGTAGTACCGGGATGGGTGACCTCCTGGGAAGTCCCCGTGGTGCGCGGCTGACTATCGAGTTTGCCTCATCAAAGGGAGGCTGTGACCACCAACAACCAGCTTATAGATGGAGAGGGGTTGGGGTGCTTGGGCTGCAACCCGGTAACGTCGCCTAGAGCGGAGTCGTGACAGTGCCACGTTGGATCAGCTAGGGGCGTTACAGGCCAGGCAAGGCCGGCGGTTAGGATGACGACAAGGCCGGCCAGGCAAGGCCGACGGTTAGGTCGACGGCAAGGCCGGCAGTTAGGCCGACCAGGCAAGGCCGACGATTAGGCCGGCGGCAAGGCCGGCCAGGCAAGGCCGGCAAGGCAAGGCCGGCCAGGCAAGGCCGGCCAGGCAAGGCCGACGGTTAGGCCGGCGGCAAGGCCGACCAGGCAAGGCCGACGGTTAGGCCGGCAAGGCAAGGCCGGCGGTTAGGCCGGCGGCAAGGCTGGCCAGACAAGGCTGGCGGCAAGGCCGGCCAGACAAGGCCGACGGTTAGGCCGGCGGCAAGGTCGGACAGGCAAGGCCGGCGGTTAGGCCGACGGTAAGGCCGGCCAGGCAAGGCTAACGGTTAGGCCGGTGACAAGGCTGGCCAGGCAAGGCCGAAGGTTAGGAAGGCTAGGCCGGCGGCAAGGCCAGCGGTTGGGCGGTGGTTGAGCCAGCGGCAAGGCCGGCGGCAGTGGCGATTTTCCCTAAATGGGAGTGGTTACTTGGTGGAGAGAGAGGGAGTGAGCCCCCTCCCCACTCCCTCATCATGGGGAGTTCATGGGAGGTGGGTTTGACTAGTCAACCCCATGATCTCCCACTTTGTGGGACGATCATAGGGGAATCCTTCTTATAAATGAGGGTGTAACCCATCAATTACCCCCAAGTCCTTGTTGCTGAGGAGCGAAGTGAACGAGAGAAGGACTTTCCTGCTGCCATCTTCCTCCCTGCTGTCATGACAACTTCCGGTGAAAAAGCGGAGGCGGCGAAGGGCGGTGTTTCGAAGGTACCTGGAGTAAATTTGCCGGTGGAGAGACGATCGGCGAAGACGTCGAGGAAGGCACCCGCCAATGCGGAATAATTCGGCGGACCAGGCCATGCGAGCACGCGAACCAGGCCGCGCGCGTGGATGCGCGATCATCAGACCGCGCAGATGGGTGCTAGCGCGCCTGTCTGCGCGCGGATGCGCGGACGGGTGCGCGCACACCAGGCTGCGCGTGTGGGCGCTCACGCACCTGCTCGCGCGCGGATCCGAGCGCGGGTGCGCTCACTAGGCCGTGCGACCTGCGCATCTGCGCGGGTGTGCACACCAGGCCGCGCGACTTGCGCACCTGTCCGCCCGCAGATGCGTGCGCGGGTGCGCGCGACCTGCATATCTGCGCGGGTTTGCGCACCAAGCCGCCCGACTCGTGTACCTGTCCTCGCAAGTGCTTGCGCAACACTAGTTAAAATATATAGTTTTTACACCTTTTCATTACGGCTGTGTTTGGCCCCCCGTTGCAAATCCGTCCGGTGGCACGCCGGGAAGGAGAGAGAAAACGGCCGGGCTGAACGGCGGACTGGAGCGCGAGAGACCAGCGGCAAAACCGCCGTTTTTCGCCTTTTCACGCTGGCTGGGGTGGACTGGAGCTCACGATTAGCTTCCCAAACGATTTCCTCCGGTTCGTCCTCGCCGGAACGGCGCCCCGCCGGGTTGTCAAACAAAGCCTACAAAATATATACGTATGGTTACTTAAAATAACTATAAAAATATATGAATTATTATTCTGTTAAATTTCTTTTTAAAATAAAAAACAAATAAATTCACTGATCTGCCCAATGCACCATGCTCATTCATGCTTATCTTGTGTTGGAAGTATAAAAATAATTTTAATTTAATAATAGGTATACATTGAGAGTTTTGCTGCAGAAACCAAAAAGTTCAGACGAGGGAGAGGGCGTGTGAGCTAGGGTTTTCGCAGGAGCAGGATAATGGAGGATAGCTTCGAGCTTCGTGTGAAGCGTTTGTTCGGATCCCAGCTTTTCCAGTCGGTTCCGGGAAGCTCATTTCCCTCGTCTTCGTGGTCGGTCGTCGACGGCGAGGTCGAGCGCAGGGAGTGGAACCGAGAGCGCGGCTTAGGCCCGGACAGATCCGAGGATCCATGCTCCTCTGATTTCGCCGATGGCGGATGCTTCGCGAAGAAGCGCAGGTCTCGGAGGAGTTCGACGGGGGACTTCGAGTTGGATTTCGACGAGCTTGACGATGATATTGATGCGGCGGAGGGACGAAGGGATGACGACGACGACGAGGAGGAGGGCCGTGGTGAGGAAGTTGACGGAGATGTGACGGAGATTAGATCCTCCATCGGGCTCGATCCAACCCTAGACAACGAGGTTCTTCCTTCTTCTTCTTCTTCTTCTTCCTCTTCTTCTTTCTTTTGCCCTCTTTAAGTTTTATAGATTTTTGCTCTTTAAATTGCAACATAGACTTCAAATTGGGGAAAATTTATGGTTCTCTCTGTCATCTTATCTATTATATATATACATATTAAGAGAATTATTATTGATACCTCAAAAATGGATATTTGTAACTCAATGATATTTATACCCAAATGCGATATTTGTACTCATTCTTGATATTTGTACCCATATATGATAATTCTTAAGAAAAATAATTTTTTAATCTCATATGTGTATGATGCTTTGGAACTACATTGCTGACCACATGAATGCCTGTGACACCCCCAATTACAAAATAAATCGGCGGCAGAACTCAAAAATCATAACGGAAATTACAGTTTAAATCGGCGACCGAAGAGAGGGGGCGTCGGCTGGCGAGGGAGGAAAGGAACGCCGGCGAGCGTCTGCAAGCGAACGGCGTCGAGAATTTGCGAGCAAAGAAGGGGCGCGGGTTACGCTGCGGGATCGGGTTTAGGGCGAAGAGACGAATGGCTTTTGGGTACAAATATTCGGTTTATTTTAAAAATAAAGAGGCTAAATTTTTAAAAATTTGGGTGTGAATATCCATTTATGGGGTACCAATAACAATTCCCCATTTTAATCACCCAGATTGTTGTTTATGATATATGCTGTATTCATTTAGTGTAAAATTTGATTTGATACCAGTTTTAAAGACTGCCGCTTTATAATGATCTTCAAAAAGTTGATTTCTTTTCATAATAGTCAATATGGGCTCTCACCACCCATCAATGCATGATGTTCTTTGGCTGATCTTTACTCTGGATGATGAAAATGTTATTGGCTGTGCACCTATATTAGGCTGTTTATGCACATGGATGAAAGAAATTTCGGAGAACCGAACAATTATACAATATTTGCCTTTTGTAACACGTTGGGATTATTTAGGGTCAGTTTTCCCTCGAGTTCATCCTTAATGGAGAGTGATGATGAATTATAAGTGTAGGGAGGACTTTGGTGATAGGGAAATGAGAGATGTTTTAGTTGGAGTGGAGAGGAAATGTTTTACTTCCTAGAAATTTGAAGAAAAATAAGTGCGTACGGGGAATGCCACGCGGAGAGAAGCATCGGAAGCTAGGATCTTCGATTGGGAGAGTTGGGAGAAAATACCGGTTTGTAAAAGATAGGAAAGAGAATATTGATTGGAATATTTTCAATTGAATACGCAGACACTATTAAATTTCATTCATAAACATCTATTTGTAGAAATACAATAACACTCAAAGCCTTCATCCCACTATAGTGGGGTTGGCTATATGGATCTTGTATTTGTAGAAATACAACAACAAGACTCAAGCCTTTATCCCTTTTTGAACTCTATTTGTAGAAATAGAGTTCAAGAATTTATATTGAAACTTAAATCTAGGCAAGTCTTGAGATCTTATCATTGAGTTTCACAATAGAGCTTTTGGTTATATGGCACGACCCATAAGAGAGTGGGGAGTTGAATTAGGTGTGCACATCCTAGAGTTTCTTACAATTTTCTCATATTAAACTCTCACACAATACTATGAATAAAATATGATTATGAGCACACAAAATTCACCCTAAACACAAATTTCCACGCAAGGTCTTTAGAGGAGGGTAATTGTGAAACTACACGACCACGTACACTGTGATTTATGAAACATATCGACCACCATGATACAATATACAAGGGTGATAGACAAGATTGTACTTAGAGTAATCAAGTTTTAGAGCACAAGTTGGAAGATCCACCCAACTGCTATAGCTTAAATAACCTATGCATTTACAATTAATTATGCAAGAATATAAATATAGTTATAGAGCAATGGTTAAAAGAATCATTACTTCATTAGGTTGTTTGGTCCAACCTGAACTACATCAACATTTAATCACTCCCGCATAGAAGTTCACTCATTTAATAAAGTAGTTCCCCCTCGTTGATGGTGAAGTTCCCTTACACCTCATATTGTTACTTGAGAAGAGGACCAAATGTCCATCTTGGCATGAGTACCTCTACAACATCTTTTACAAGGCAAGAAAACACATTTTATTTTTCTAGGAAAGAGTATATACAAGAGAATCTTCTAATGAAAAGTTCACTCCCATCTCTCTAATTACAATTGAAAATGAAATGCTTAATATTAAAATGCAAATTTACGAAGATATGGTAGAGAAGATTGATTCAATGGCTCTAGTAAATCTTCTTAAAGAATACAAAGTTAAAATTAAGCTCTTAATATATGGATTCAATGCAGTAGTTAAAGTGTGTTGTTATTTATGTGTAAGTTGGAGATTAAGAATTAGAAAAACATCTCCAAACAGCTTTCAAACGCTAGAACAATAATTGTTTTAATGCTTTGGCGGTTGCATCTCCATAAAGTACTATGGACGCACGGAGGATATTTGACAACTCTCCCTGTACTGTATTGCTATTAATGAGACCCACTAACTAGCTTTTGTACCAAAATTTGATGCAGGGCGAATCTATAGGTGGCGGGAAAACAGTGACCTAACTCTTACATGCTATGCAAATCCAACGGTTAAATCATATTAGATAATAAAATAACATCCCACGAAATTAATTCACAGCAAGACAAAATAATTTACTAGGGCAAAGCAAGATTAGACTTTCCTCCGCGTGAAGGGCCAAAGCAAGAACGCACAACGAATAAATCCTGCAAATCATAATAATAATGTAGGGCAAAATTATACGATAATGTTTTTCCAAGTAAATATAAAATATCCAACCCAATAAATAAATGTTGAAAATAATAAATCAGTACAACTAAGTCTCACCAAATAGTAGGCTGACCAAGACACTGAAGATTTCAGAGCCGGATGCGTGGAACGACGATCGAAGGTGGAACTCGCGGTGTGGAGATGATGACGGTGGTTGTCCTCGGTGGTGGATAGTATCGGACTGGAAATAGATGAATCCGGCTACGGGAGAGTAGATCTGGACGGGAGAGAGTAGATCTGGACGGGAGAGAGTAGATCTGACAATATGAAGGTCAGATCTGGATGAAAAAAGCTTGAGATTTAGGCCGATTTGGAAGGGACCGGGTGAAAGCTGGTGGTTCCACGTGGAGGGAGGGTGTTGGCGGCTTGGGAGAAGGGGTGCTGAGGGGGCTGCTGTAGCTTGGATGAGGGGTGGCGGTTGAGAAATTGAGACCAAGACTGGTCGGCCTGGGGAGGAAACAGGCGGAGGGGAGGCGGAGGGGACAGGCGGAGGAAACAGGCAGAGGGGAGGCGGAGGGGACAGGCGGAGGAAACAGGCGGAAGGCTGGGAAAGGCTACAGCAGGAGAGGAGCGGCTGCTGGGTGGAGGTGAGAGGTATGGCCGGCAGCTTAGCTTCAGGTAAGAGAAAACTATATATAATGAACAGTTAATTTCATGAATGAATAGTGAATAAAAAGGGTAAACAATGATTTGAAAATCTGGGCAACAAACGGTTGGCTTTTGGGAGGTTGTAGAGGGCTGCGGGAGAGAGTTTGGGAGGCGAAAATGAAGCCTAGGGTTAGGGGATACCTTGGGGAGGGAGATACAAGCCTAGGAGTCATCACCTAGGGTTCCACGGAGTCGGCACCGTGAAGGGATCGCCGAATTTCGGGATTTCTCTTCTCCAAAATCTGCAATGACTTAGATCAGCCCCTAAGAGGTCTATTTATAATAAAGAGAAGATTATGACATCCCCCATCAACGACTATGATTGGTCGGAGATGTGGCTACCCAAATACAACAAAATAAATGCAAATATAGTGGAATAATATATCAAATCGATTCGCAACGTGAATCCGGACACATCTGCGGAGTCCGATCGTCGACCCGGGCACGCCATATATGGAAAGTCACCAATCTGCCCCGAACGGGCCCAAAACTCTTCCTCCACTACAAGTTCTCTTCTCTGCTCCGCATCACTCTCTCCGGCTTGAAAGAATTCATCTCCTGATGAATAGGGATCAGAATCCTCTCGATATATGCCAGGTAAGACTCGAAGAGGTCCACCAGAGGTCGTCCACGTGTCGTCGATGGAAGAATGTCCTCGGCAATCAACTCCCCCTGACTGAAAAACTGTCATCTCCGATGAATGGAGATGGCCGTACTGAAGTCCCCACTGCTTGGGTCCACATATTGGCGAGGCTCGTAATATGACGTCATATCCTCAACACTAAATACCAGGTGAATACCCATACTTGTAAGGATATCAAGATCATAGGTGTTTGCTTCGATCCGTATCATGATTATATAGAGATCCAATCGCCTAACACTCAAGCTTTTAACAAACCTCGCACGGAGCCTCACAACACAGATTCTCACCATCACCTGCTCGCCTTCATGAACTGCCTGCACTTGCCAATGAACATCCGCATACGATGGATTATTCGTCGGACCGATTCATGACACACATGCAAACAATGAACAGACAACACAACAAACTCATGCAAATGACGAAGAAACGACTCAACAGACTCTTGCAAATGAAACACGACAGACGCTACATGCCTGCTACGGGAAAGTCTAATAATGACCGGGACGTCTCTAAAATATGGTGGCTTATCAGGAGGCTCTCTCGACGGAGTGTAGAAAAACACATCACGTGTGTGGTGAGTGTTTAGATGACTGCGCGAGATACGTATACTCAAGTACGAGCTCGTAGTCAGCCAAATGTCTCTCAGGAAACGTAACACATCAATGGGCGTACCAGGAGGTGTGTACGAAAAGTCATCGCGGATGAGACGACCACCTGAGTGAAAGTCGTGTACACTAATTAGAAAACGTGACTCTCGAGTGTGGTGCGTGTTCCCGAAAAGAAAGTGCTCGTCTGGTGGGTCAGCAGGTGGTGCGTCCCAAAACTCATCGAGGGTACGATGCGCCATAATGCAGGCCCTCAAAATATGAGTATGCTCGAGCGTACTCAAGGAAGACCCTACATACGTTATGCTCCACGCAAGATCAACTCTTTAGGGCAAGGATATAAATGATAGCGAAAGAGACGCCAATAACTCAAAGATCATAAATAAGCGTCTCACCAGAATCGCATCCTCACCTGGATGTGACGGCTCATCAGGAGCATCAACAGGGGGGTCATCGTAAAACTCGTCATTAGGGTCATGATCCTCCATGTGAGTACCATCGTAAGGGGTCGTGTCCTCGTGAATGGGTGACATAGTCACTACGAGATCAACATCAAGCTCTGAGCTCTCGGTCGTGATGTGACTCAGGGCAATGACAACAGGAGATCAACATAGACCTACACTCAAGAATGAGTCTATGGGTGTAGTGTCAAGAATTGGGTATGTGGTGGGGGTGTTAACTAACCCGGTGCATAACAGAAGAAGAGGTGTGAGTGAGGGACACAATACTGCAGACTCAATAGGTCGCTCAGGCTCACTCTCAATCGGGGTCGCAGGAGACGGGTTAGAAACAAGAGATAGGTCACTCACTGGGCTAATCACCTCACTGTGGTGAGAGTAATCCGCATATGGTATCACTTCTGCCGTGCCTGACAGGATAGTGGTAGGCGTCATGGTGGCCTCAGTATGAGAGAGACTCGTACTGCAGAGGTCAATGTGAGATTCCCATCGACTAGCTCTTGCGGATCTCAATGACCATTCATAGCGAAGGGCGAGATGATATGTCTGCTTGAGGGCTCCGAGCTATGATAGACTACCTTAGTACGAATGTTAGATTGAAGCCCAGACCGAAATATGGTAGTGGCCATGGCTGGGTCCTCTCGGATATCACTCCTCACAACTAATTCATCAAAACGTTCCTTGCACTCAGTGACAGACATGGATCCTTTCTGGAGCGAAAATAATTGGTCGAGCAAGCGACTCCGATATGACGAAGACTAATACCTCTGACACAATATATGCTTCATGTCCGCCCAACTAGTGATGCGACGAAGACAGTCCCTTTCGCGGGTCCTCTCAACGCTAGCCCAATAAGCCCTCGCTTGATCTAAAAGTCCAAGTTTCACAAACTTGACGCGACGCTCACCGAATAACTCAAAATGATCTAAATAATACTCCATATCCACGAGCCAATAGCTGAAAGACTCGGGACTCGATGAATCGTCAAAGGAAGGGGAAGCAGTATGAAACTGACTCTCAAGATCCCCCTCGGAACGACTATTCTCATAATAATTATTCCTAAGGTAACCGAGTCATGTCGAAGGATCAACACGATCTGCTCGCGTGTACGGATAAGCACGATGACAATCATCATACTAATCGTCTTTAGCATAATGAGGTCGTGTCAGTGGGTCAACACGATCTCTGAAAGTGGTGCACTGCGATCGAGAATGATCGTCGTAATTATGTGAGGATCTCCCTGACGGGGCTCTGTGAGAGCGAGTGCAAGTGAACTCAAGACCTCCAAAGTGTAGTGGGGACAAGTGGTGATACCTAGATATAATGAAAAACCTATAGAATCTACGCGTATCGAAAAGTGTGCGCAACCTAGCTCTGATACCAATTGACGCAGGGCGAATCTATAGGTGGCGGGAAAACGGTGACCTAACTCTTACATGCTATGCAAATCCTACGGTTAAATCATATTAAATAATAAAATAACATTCCACTAAGTTAATTCACAGCAAGACAAAACAATTACTAGGGCAAAACAAGATTAGGCTTTCCTCCGCGTGGAGGGCCAAAGCAAGAACTCACGGCGAATAAATACTGCAAATTACAATAATAATTTAGGGCAAAATTATACGATAATGTTTCTCCAAGTAAATATAAAATATCCAACCCAATAAATAAATGTTGAAAATAATAAATCAGTACAACTAAATCTCACCAAATAGGCTGACCAATGCACTGAAGATTTCAGAGCCGGATGTGTGGAACGATGATCGAAGGTGGAACTCGCGGTGTGGAGATGATGACGGTGGCTGTCCTCGGTGGTGGATAGTGGAATCGGACTGGAAATAGATGAATTCGGCCACGCGAGAGTAGATCTGGACGGGAGAGAGTAGATCTGACAATATGAAGGTCAGATTTGGATGAAAAAAGCTCGAGATTTGGGCTGATCCGGAAGGGACCGGGTGAAGGCTGGTGGTTCCACGTGGAGGGAGGGGGTTGGCGGCTTGGGAGAAGGGGTGCTGAGGGTGCTGCTGTAGCTCGGATGAGGGGTGGCGGCTGAAAAATTGAGACTAGCTCGGATGAGGGGTGGCGGCTGAAAAATTGAGACCTAGACTGGTCGGCCTGGGGGAGGAAACAGGCGGAGGGGAGGCTGAAGGCTGGGAAAGGCTACAGCAGGAGCAGCCATCTGCTGGGTGGAGGTGAGAGGTATGGCCGGCAGCTTAGCTTCAGATAAGGGAAAACTATATATAATGAACAGTTAATTTCATGAATGAATAGTGAATAAAGAGTGTAATCAGTGATTTGAAAATCTGGGCAACAAACGGTTGGCTTTTGGGAGGTTGTAGAGGGCTGCGGGAGAGAGTTTGGGAGGGGAAAATGAAGCCTAGGGTTAGGGGATACCTTGGGGAGGGAGATACAAGCCTAGGAGTCGTCACCTAGGGTTCCACGGAGTCGGCACCGTGAAGGCATCGCCGGATTTCGGGATTTCTCTTCTCTAAAATCTGCAATGACTTAGATCAGCCTCTAAGAGGTCTATTTATAATAAAGAGAAGATTAGGGCATCCACCATCAATGGTTATGATTGACCGGAGATGAGGGCACCCAAATACAACAAAATAAATGCAAACATAGTGAAATAATATATAAAATCGATTCGCAACGCGAATCCGGACACATCTGCGGAGTCCGATCGTCGACTCGGGCACGCCATATATGGAAAGTCACCAATCAGCCCCGAACATGACCAAAACTCGTCCTCCACTACAAGTTCTCGTCTCTGCTCCGCATCACGATCAGCCTCTAAGAGGTCTATTTATAATAAAGAGAAGATTAGGGCATCCGCCATCAACGACTATGATTGGCCGGAGATGAAGCTACCCAAATACAACAAAATAAATGCAAACATAGTGAAATAATATATCAAATCGATTCGCAACGCGAATTCGGACACATCTGCGGAGTCCGATCGTCGACTCGGGCACGCCATATATGGAAAGTCACCAATCAGCTCCGAACGGGCCCAAAACTCGTCCTCCACTACAAGTTCTCGCCTCTGCTCCTCATAAAAATTGTTCTTGCAATTTTTGTAATGGCAAAACATATAATTATTGTCAATTTAATGGTACAAAAGAAAATCATGATGCTAGAAGCATTAAATGGCCAAACCATTTAAGTGCCAAAAGCTAGAGCGATGGAATTAGCCAATTGAAAATCGTTGGCTAATGTCCACTTTAATATGCCCATCAATACTGTTGAATAGTAGAGAAAATAAATGTTTGATTGATATTATTCATCCACATAAGGCTTTATAAAGAAAATACATAGACACTTAAGACTAAACTAACAATGTGAGACTAATACCCACTCACACACAAATAATAATATACTAATAAACTCATAAACTCCGATACTAATAGACCGATATTGTGACATTTCCAACACTTCCCTCAAGCTGAAGGGGAACCTTCAACTTGGATTTATCAAATAACGTCAATGGAGGTAGCCGATGCGACACAAAACATCAGACAAGTCATCGGGGGAAATTTCAAACCTAGGAATCAAGCTTGGGACATAGCCACAAACGATACTGACCCACACACGACGCATGATCCACGCACAGCATGGACATATTGGAAACCGGTCAATCAACATCATCTACACACAACATGCGAAAGAGAACGAAAGATGCAGAACAAATCATCAAACGAGTGTTCGAGGATAATCCGCCGAGGATAATCTGTCGGGGATATTCTGTCGGAGATAATCCGCACAAAGGGATGCCCCCCATGACACAGTCCCGCGCGACATGGTCCCATACGAGACAACTTGCTGAGCTTAAAACATCAACACTAGTCGTGTCCCAACACATGAAAAATCAAAAGAAATATGGGGAGACACAAACAACATACAACATAAGCCTGGAGGCCGTGTGAGACTAAGGCGAATAATGAGAAAGATCATTCGAGTCGCCCTCATCACAAACCCTCCGCCTCACGTGGAACACACATGTATACTATGTTTTTAAAAGCGCGCCTAAGGCTCTAGGCTCACCAGGCTCAGAGGTTTGCGCCTTATTTGCGCCTTTAGGATATAAAAGGCGTGCCTGCGTGAGATTTTTGTGAAAGATAATTGTGCATTGAGCCTTAGATATGATGCAAGTGACTACATTGATTTTATTTTTTAAGAGATACAAATGATAGTAATGAATGATTAATTAGTAGGCTAAATGAAGAATTTGATCGAGAAGCTGAAATGATGTTTGATGCTGATTATTTAAAATGTATGTAGTTGCGTCCTGCCTTCGTCAGGCGCGCCTGCGCATTCAGCCTTGCGCCTAGGCTCCAAGACCCCTTTGCGCCTTGGTGCGCTTTGCGCCTTGGTGCGCTTTGCGCCTTGGTGCGCTTTGCGCCTTGGTGCGCCTTTGCGCCTTGGTGCGCTTTTAATAACTAAGCGTGCATATAGGCATAAAACACACAATACAATCAAGACGACAAAAATAAAACTACTAAAACTAGTAAAACACTACATCCCATCATTCTTCGAGAGAGGCGAGCAACGAGATCCAAATCACCGACGGGATCAGTAGAAAAACAGCCAACAGAGGCAACAACAGGAAGATTTTTTCATGGATAACACATTGCGCAAGCAGGATCCATGGAGGTAGCGCGGGAAAAACCACGTCCGTCTGAATCATCATAGGCAGCAGCGGGATCTGGAAGGCGAAGCTCATGCAAGGATCGACATGAAGAAGTAAGGGGTCCCTCGATCCAACGGAAGGAAGTGGAGCTGCACGACCTCATTGAAGAAGAAGGGGGAAGACCGGCGAGAGCAGCAGCGGGTAGAAGCCCGAGCGTATATGGCTGCAGGCACAAGCGACATATGGAAGCAACCGGCGAGATCGGTGCTGGAAGCAGTCAAAGTAGGCGCAACAACCGCACGGTTCTACTTCCACGGAAGAAGACGCGGACAGGGGCTGCACCAGGCGCAGCAGCAGGTGAGCGGGAAAAAGTCTTGTCGATGATATTTGAAAGCATCCAATGGAGAAGGAGACTTGCTGTCGAAGATGATGTACGCAACAGTCGGGCCGACCAGAACGAAGTTAGCGACGGGACGAAGCAGTCAGAGCAGGCGGGGAAATTAGGAGTCTCTCTCGTCGACAGACACGGAAGTCGATCTCGTCGACGGGAGCGAGAGCAGAGCGCAATGACCACGCTGTTGGCGGGGTGAACCGAGAAGCAGAAAGTGGAAGGAGAAGTGGAGGAAATGGCTTACGGGATTAGGGCTTAGGGCAAGAAAATTTTTCCAGCTCTGATACCATGTTGAATAGTAGAGAAAATAAATGCTTGATTGATATTATTCATCCATATAGGGTTTTATAAAGGAAATACATGGACAATTAAAAGTGAATTAACAATGTGGGACTAATACCCACTCACACACAAATTATAATATACTAATAAACTTATAAACTCTAATACTAATAGACCGACCGGCAAATATAAAGATATTCTAAAATTGTATTTATTTCATTACTATTTCTAAAATTATGAAGTATAAAATGTTTGATATTTTTGATCTGTTTGACTTACTGTTGTACAAACTAGCAGTGCCATCTTGAATAATCAATGCTTATTATGATGTATTTCTTTCATTGTGTTAATCTTGTAAGTATCTAACATGAGTAATATCTAGAATGTTTCAATTCTTGCAATTACCTGTCTTTGACTTTATCTAAATGTTGGATAATGCATCAAAATAATTTCTTTTATTATTTTATAAAATTTCTAACATTATGTTAAAAAAATTGACGTTTTTCTTATCTTTCATGTAAGATTTATAATGTTTTTTTATCCACAATTTTATCTTCATATTTGACTCAAAATGTTAATATGAGTTTTTTTGTACAATTATTTGTTTTTTGCTTCCCAAAATGTGTACATTAAGTGATTTTTCTTTATATTTATCATAAAGACAATGCATGTGGGCTTCATGTATGGCCGCGACAGTATCTCGACCATAATAATGTCCGGCATGACGATACTCCTGCCGCTCGCAACCCCCAACGCAGTAATCCGGCTGTCTCTCGTTTTTCTAATGCTCTCGACGGGATTCAAGTTACGGGAGTGCCATCGTGCCGGGGTACACTGTCGTGGCCGTGGTAATGTCGTGGGCGCACGGGGAGCCCTGTGCACTGTCTCTCGTATAATATATATATATATATATATTTTATTAAATAGAAATATAGATCTAGTATAAAGGGCAGCCCAGTGCATAAAGCCTCCCCGCGCAGCGAGGGTCTGGCGAAGAGTTTCACCACAAGGGTGAAATGTTGACAAATCTTATCCTGCATTTTTGCATGAGGCTACTTCTAGGACTTGAACCTGTGACTTCAAGGTCATACAACAACACCTTAAGCGGTGAACCAAGCCTCCCCTTCAAATATAGATATAGTATAAATATTTAAATAAACATGCTTTAGTTTTGTATAGCTAAACAGGTAGGCTTTTATACGTTTACCTAATATAGATATATCCATTCAGCTGCTCATGCCGCACGCACTTCACTTGTCAATGACCATCAAATGACTATTCACATGATAACTTCTTATATATAATATCTAGATTACATTAATATCTGCTACCCAATGGAGTTCCTTATTTGTTTTGAGGAACATGTTTTTTTTTGGGATTTATATCTATAATATTTTCATAAATTAATTATAGAAATTCTTTAGTATCTATCAATTTCAGTTTGGAGCGTATATGATTATATGTCTCCACTTAATTTCTTAATAATAATGAGGCGTTGTTAGTTGTATAAGCTCTTTATTACATGAATTATTTTAGGCGATTGTTACCGGCAGCCCGACTTTGGCTATTCACACCCCTTTGTTAACCGCACCCGTTTTTTTCTTGGCGCACCCCGATATTTTTCTTGACGCACCCGAAAATATCCCCTAGTGGTGTGCGTGAGACGGCTAATATAGTAGTATTGGGCGATGATTTCTCTCAGGTAGTATACTTTGAGTACCCGAAAATATCCGCGTAGAGCTGGATATATTTTCTCCATTTTTAGAAAATCTGGAACGAAAAACTCATTTGATATATTTTCTCCATTTTTAGGTTTGGGTACTTGAAGTTTCTCCATTTTTAGAAAATCTGGAACGAAAAACTCATTTGATATATTTTCTCCATTTTTAGGTTTGGGTACTTGAAGTAATCACTGTTAACCGGAGAGGAAGGTGACGCGAGAAAGATGCAACGGGTGGGAGCGTCAGTGATAGTAGGGGAGATAGGATCGGCTCGGCGAACGGGCGCCGATGGAAGGAGCACGCTGGAAGGAGCACGCTGAAAGGAGCGTCGACTTGTTAGCCAGAGAGGAAGATAGCGCGAGGAAGATGCCGGAGACGGGAGCAGCTCGGCGAAGAGGAAGACGGGAGCAGCTCGGCGAAGAGGAAGACGGGGTGCGGTTTCCGCAAAATGGGGGAGATGGGTGCGAGCAAAGTTTTAGAAAAACATTTTTTAAAAACAAATTGGGGTGTGGATAGCCATATGAGAGGTGTGGTTAACAATCGCCTCATTTTATTTTATTTATTTAAGTGGCACAGACTTGATTGTTTATTTGCACTATAGTGAGGCTATTTACCTAAAAATATATTGATATATTATAAATGTATATCTATTATCATTAATTGTTTTTTTTTTGTTTATTGAAGTGGTATTGTTCATCTACTAGTGTTGACCACTAGCAGAATGAGAAATATTGATTGTTGAAGTCATTTGTAATCACACATAAAACCCTAATTATTCATCTGCTAGTGTTGACCACTAACCTGAATGAGAAAAGTTGATTGTTGATGGTTGATATTTACCAACTATAGAAATCACCTCTAATTAAACATTAAACATAATTATTTATCTATACCAGTGTTGACCACAAGCCGGAATGAGAAATCACGGCTAACGGCTAACCAAACATGAAACTGAATTTATCTATACTAGTGTTGTTAGGCATGCTAGGAGGCCACTCTTAAGAGGGCACCATAAAGTAAGCGAGTGTGTAGGCTGAGAGGGCTAAATTGAATCTTCCGCGTGAGTATCGCTCTTTTAACTTTTGAATTTCGAAAAAGTCGTTAGTTATTATTTGAGAAAAAGTTCTTTGAGTGTTTATGAATTGAGTCTTCGTGAAACCGTTCTGTCCACAAGCAAAATCACAAATAATAATTTATGAATAACGAAAATTAAAGCCGTAAAAACATTTAAGGCATGCTTAAGATTATTTAATTGGACGACATAAATTTAAGCTAATCAAATGGAGCAAGGATATGACAGAGAAGTCGGTCCGTTCCGGTTCCGTTGCGCAGAGGTGGAACCACTTTCTTTGTCAGGTTGCTGGAGTCAATCGATGCAGTCGACAACAATCTTCAGTCTGAAAAAGTTTATGGAAGGGCGCCGGAGGGAGGAATCGAAGTCGACGACTGCCGTTGACTGATAAGTGATGACGGCCCAAGTGGAGTGGTCTTGTCGCTCAAGTTTTTCGGTGCGTCCGTTAACAGGAATCTGGAGCTAGGGCAGCGGTGGGAGTATGAAATGTTCTCCCTTCTGATGTCGTCGATCTACTGGAACGTACGTAGGCCAAGAGGCGTCAGTGAGCTGGAGCGGTGGAGGTGTTCTGCAATGGAAAAGAAACGAGTTGTCGTTTCTTTGCTTCTACCCGAATCTCCCTTCGAAATTTCCAATTATCAATTATCAATTTTTTTAAACTAATGCGCCCTTAAATAAATTAAGCTTGCCTTTTATCGTCCTAAGTACTAAAATTGCAGGACAATTTATTCATGGTCTCACTGGGTGGTCAATTTGATGAGCCGGAACTAAAAATGCATCGATGCGCTTGAAAATAAAATGGCAGAAAATGAAACAACCTATAAAAACTAACTGTCGTGTGATGATGATATCACGCGTTCTCGGATGCGGCGATTGTTGCATCAACAAGCCTTATTGAGATTCAGTATTATGATTAGGTTTTCTAAATAAAATTTTAAGGAGTTGATTGAATTTATGTTTTTGCATACTATAAAGGTTAATAATATGAATGTGGTTATGATATTGGTGGATAAAGAGCTGAAAGAGCAAATATTTGAGGTGAATAGTACCAGTGACATAATTGCAATTTAAGATAATTATTATTGGATAAATGTGCTAAAGAGAAGATATTATTGGCAGTGTTTTAAAATGAGCATAGAAGCTCTAGTAAGATGGGTAATGAGAAAATTAATGATGGGTATGAATAGCGTGTTATCTTGCAATAGCAAACACTAATTGAAATTCACACAATATTTAGTACCTGCAAACAGTGGAGCCATCAAATCATTGACATTTTGTTGTATATAAAGAAAAGGGAATTCTTCTCCAAAGATTTTATGGTGATTAAAAAAACGAGTACATATTAGCAGCTATGAAGTACAAATACTTACAACAGTCTTACGCATCGTATTCGAAATGTTTCAGAGTCAGGAAACTCTCGGAAACTCTAAGAAACCCGTCCTCAAAACTCTTAGAAACTTCATTTAATTTTAGATTATAAAACAATTCAGATACTCGTGAATACTTTCAAATATTACCAGATACGCCTGCATAATTCTTGAAAATGCCCAAAAATTGTGTTTTGCGATGGTGACATGGAGAAAGACATACAACAACACTCACACCTTTATCCCACTATAGTGGGGTCGGTTATATGGATCCTTTGTCGCTATTTGCGCCCTTTCTTTTGTCATAATCTTACTAATGCCTAAGTACATCATGTCTTTCCTTGTAGTTTCATTCGAGGTCTTTATTAGTCTACCACTCCCTCGTATAACATGCCTAGTGACTAGACTCTCACAACGCCTAACAGATGCCTCTAATGGTCTCCTTTGTACGTGTCCAGACCATCTTAGTCGAGCTTCTTGCATCTTCTCTGCAATTGGTGCTACTCCTGTCTTATCCCTGTTACATTCTTTCCTAATTTTTTCCAGTCTCGTGTGTCCACACATCCACCAAAGTATTCTCATCTCCGCAACTCCCCTTTTTTGCTCATGTACACAATTCACTGCCCAACACTCAGAACCATAGAACATCGTTGGTCTACTTGCAGTACGGTAAAACTTGCCCTTAAGTTTTAATGGTACTCTACGATCACTTAAGATCCCTAACGCGCCTCTCCACTTCAACCAACCCGCTTGGATTCTCTGTGTCACGTCTTTATCAACACCTCCGTCCTTTTGAATTATTGATCCAAGGTATTTAAAACACTCACTGCGGGAAATATCTTGATCACGACATGTGAATGAAAATTTTTAGAATGATAACTGATGAGATTTAATTGATTACATATTTTTATTAATGGTTCTTCCTATTTAGGGTATGATACATTTTTGTTATGCATAGCCGTATTGTGTATCTCGTGCCCATTCCCGTCCCCGGGGAACATAGCATAAGATATTTTCCGAGACTACATGCTCATAGGACAGCCTTTTTTATGCCCTGAAACTACTTCTGATTCGTTATACAGACACTTTTGGTTATATTTTTTCATGATTTGCTCCACCGAATTTTGACAAAATACTTCGCAGAATACATTTTCCTCGGCGCCGTTTCTCAGAAACCTCCTAAACTTTGCAGGATGAAGAAGATGAATACGACAGAGCTGCTCTGGGCGGAGGCGCATCCGAACGATTGTACATGAGCGATGTCAAAAATCACGGGCCTCACCTAAATTATCACAGTATATTTGAAGATGCGGAGGATGATCCGTATAATGGGTCCCACGATTTCCGCAAGGATCCCCGTGCCGATCACCTCGCTGCCGCTACGCGGATTGGAGAGGACCAGAAAGCAGCCGAAAATTTTCCAGTTCAAAATTACAGCAAAGCTGATCTCGCTATAGAAGACATCCAGTTGAAGCCTATTCTAAAGCGAAAAGAGCTACAAGATGATTCAAAGCCAAAGAAACGAGTTAGATTCAACCATGTCGCCAAAGCTGATAACGACCTGAAGCCCTCCGCCGTCGATCCAAACTCCATAATGTTCGACGAATCTGTCGGTCTTCCTGATTATATAAGGAATCCTTCCAAGTATACGTACTACGCTTTCGAAGATTACGAAGACAGCAATTTGGCCAATAAGAGAGCTTTTGAAGACTTCCGCAATCTGCACGAGAAATCATCCAACTCTGAGGAGCAGCAGCACCAACAACAACATATGGACGAGGAGGAGCTTCCAAAGTCCATTACTTTCAACCCTCGCAGGAAATCACACGACGTTGTCCCAGTTTATAATGACTTCAGAGATGCTCGAGAAAGTGATCCAGGGGTTGCTCGATCCGCCCACATTGCGGCGGGCGAATCCATAAGAGTTGGCGTTGGTAGGATCGACGAAGTTGCTCCCGAAGAGACCCCGATGGATATGGAAACCCCGTCCGAAAACGAAAGGGTCGGATCTTCGAGGAGAGGGAGGCAGTATCGTTCTATGACCGCTACCTCCTCGGATGTTTAGAAGCGGATGGTATATTATTATTGTTCAGCTTCAACCGTTTTTAAAGTACTTCATACCTGACAACTTTAATCTACTTTGTTTGTTGATGTGAATGATAATTGTGTTAAAGGGATCGATTTATTGATGTGCGAAAAATCTTTCCCATGCGAAATTGATGATGGTTTCTTGACAAGCTTGTGTGTGTTTCTTCTCATCTGGAGGAGGCTTTTTTGGATTAAAATTGGGCCCTGTTTGACTCAGCGTTATAGGATTTTGTAAAAGTCACGCCAAACATTACTTTAACAGCAGCTGTGTGACAAAAAATAGATTTTATGAAAAAAAACTCCATTTTCTCGTCTTTTCCCACCGTGGGTCAGGGATCATGTTCTATTTTCAGAAATCGATTTTTTGTTAAGCACGACATGGAGTTCTCGACCTATATGCGAGTTTCTTCCCCGACATCAGGGAGGAGCGAGATAAATCCATGGCTTTTTCGCAACTTTCTTCCCCGAAGCAGATAATGTGGAGGTCGGGGAGTTGCGAGGCAGATCCACGACAACCTCTTGCTGCAGATCGACTCTCCCTCCTCTACTTCCACCACCATTACAAGCTGCTGATCCATGACAACCTCTAGCTACATATCCTTTGCTAGAAACACGGTAGTAAAGGGTTCCAGGAGCTTCGTCTACGGGCGGAATAGGGTTCCAGGAGCTGCAGATCCATGGCTTTTTCCCCTTCCTCACATGCATTAGGATGGACTGCAACTTTTGCGATTTTGGATTAGGGTTTAGGATGGACCACTCTTTCTTTCAAACAGTTGAAATATTTTTCTATTTCTGAAAAACATTGAAAAATCTACACTTCCACACAGTTTCAATAATTTTCCCATCATTTTGCCAAAAATCAGATTCTCCCAACGCTGAAGTCGAGCCAAACAGAGCCTTAGTAAAAAATGTGGTGGGACTAAAAGGCTTCGTTTGGCGCGGCTTATCGCGACTTATTTGCTCCGGTGAGGTTGGACAAAAATGTCATTGTCATACTAAAAACTTATGCCTCAAACTAATTTTTTTTTTGTAACATTTGTAATATCAAATCTACATTCTATGACAATGACGTTTTTGTCCAACCTCACCGAAGCAAATAAGTTGTGATAAGCCGCATCAAACGCAGCCTAAGAATAAAACTTTTCCTACCGCCACCACTGTCCCAAACAGCCCCGAATTTCACAGTTTGGAGTTTCGGACGGGAACTTGTGTGAAACATGGTTTTAAGGTCTGGAGAAAACTGGGGAGGAGTTTGGAGAGAACTAACTAATTGGGAGGTGAATTTGTAAGACTGGAGCGATGGAGGGAGGAATAAGGGAATGTTGGTTTAAATTCTTCTTCATTTTAAGCATAGGTAGGCAGTTGAATAATAATAAAAAGTAGATATAATCCAAACATTCAAATGTTTCGCGTGATTTTTTTCAGGGATCAAATCGGGAGCCTAAAAGGCTTCAAATCAAAAAGTGTTCAACATGAAAATTGTATATATCATCGAGATCTACAACTTCCATGTTGAACACTTCTCCTAAAAATGGTCCTACAAGACGCAGTTCAAAAAGGCGCATATGAGCCGAGCCCGGGCTGGATACCGGGCCGGGTAAATGCTCATATATGGGGTCTTGTTAGGCCCCATGGCCCGGCCTGGGCCTGGGCCTAGTCGGGCTTTTACCGGGCCGGGCCGGGCCGGGTTTTTATGCACACTCCTACCTGTGGCTCATTTTAAATATAATGCATTACAGTTGTTCTATTTTATGATGATAACAAGCTATTATGGTCATATTTATTGTAAATCACAACTGAAACACTCATATAAGGCTTGAGAAATGTTTTTGCACTGGGCCGACCCAACTATAGTGAGATAAAGACTCATAGAAGCATGCTCTGTGCATATAGTGTTGTTGTTGTTTTAGCACTAAGTTACGAGGGCTAATTTTATAGGCAATAACTATATGCAGACCGATTTCGGCTGTGCAGGTCGCACAATTTCGTAACGGTTATGTGCCGGCCATGGCTTATATGAGTT
The DNA here is from genome assembly GCA_039513925.1 of Platanthera zijinensis. Classification (NCBI taxonomy): domain Eukaryota; kingdom Viridiplantae; phylum Streptophyta; class Magnoliopsida; order Asparagales; family Orchidaceae; genus Platanthera; species Platanthera zijinensis. Next base: position 2,597,000 of record CM077083.1, read on the forward strand.
CACAGCTTCATATGATATTTTGGTTTGACCTACATTTATCCTTATACTGCACATAGCCGAAAATAGTCTGCATATAACATCACTCATCGAAAAATATTACAAAACATTTTTAAATTTTTTTAACCAACTAAAAAACATAAATGCACTAATATTTCATCAGTAGAGAATCTAAATCATACCATCTTTCCTACCACAGCCTACTTACTACAAAGGCATTTACTACTGAAGAACTACATAGAAGCATGCTCTGTGCATGTGGGCCATCAAGTGTAATCTCATGCTCCATGGATGGCATTACCTGTTTATAAGACTGCTGTAATGCAACAGTACTATAGATAGTATAAACAGTAGAAGTGCAGTGGTACAGGATATAAGTAACTTAAGATAGAAAATTTTGAGATATAAAAAATCTATAGCAAGTAACTGCATTTTAAATATAAGCAATCTAAACAAAGACGCCATGCCAAAGGGAGTCTAAGGCTCTGTTTGGGGGGACTTATTTTCACCGGTCAGGTGGTTACGGACCTTCATGCGGTCGTAACCGCTTGAACGGTGAAAATAAGTCCCCCCAAACGGAGCCTAAGTGTCACGCAAGTTTTGTTCTTGCCTTAAACGTTAACATAATATATTTTAGGAGAATGTTAGGAGCTATTTCTCCTCAAAAGTGTGCTTGTCGTTGTACTAAAGGGAGGAAAGAACTTAAAAGAGGGTGTCATATGTGATGAGGAGGTGGAGAAGGTTGCTTAGGCACCGAAAGGGAGGAAAGAACTTAAAAGAGGGTGTCATATGTGATGAGGAGGTGGAGAAGGTTGCTTAGGTACCAATGAAGGGTATGCGCTGAAGCGGAGGACCTATACTTTGAGCTTGTGAATTATGCTAGTCCTAATTGTTTACAAAGTGTCGCGTGGTTTCTAATGAAGTTAGAGTAGGCATTCACTAAAAAAAGGAATTCAATATCGAGAAATGATGCGGTGAATATGGTGTATTGAGTCAAGGAAGCATGGATGATGATCTAAGTGGGGGCGAGATCATAATTCAGGCCAGCCCCAATCGGCTTGTGCAATGTGTTGAGTTGATGACGGGCTTTCTTCCATTAGAGTTCAAGATATGGGTCCTGAAATATTTCTAGGATACGTGTGTATATTTTTATATAGATATATGCGCACTGGGCTGCTCGTATAGATATTTTGGCACGCCTTTTCCACTATGCTTCCCTTTCATTGTTGATTGACTTTTTTTTTCCGTGTACACACACGACCGTGCGTCATTTTGCGCATGCCCGTGCACTTCTGCCAGATGATGTACGTCGCTGACTGTGCATCGACTAGCCAGGTGCACAACCATTAACGCACAATCGTGCGCGAACAAATCCAATTTCCTCCTAGAAAATCGAGTTCTACCCCTTGCATGTGTGCATCTTCGCATACGACCGCGCGCCTGCGCACGAACGGGTTGCCCGGGGAGGCGTGCATATAACAACACGACTTTGCGCCTCAGGGCAACTTATCGTGACACGCAATCGTCTTCGGCGGAGCAAGTTTTTCTACCAAGATTTCATAGACCGCGCATGATCAAGCACCCGGCCGTGCGCTCGACCGTGCACGGCCATTTTCTGATACATATTTAATGCCGACTTTAGGTCGTTTTGAAGGATTTTCCTTCTCATCTTCGTCCGGTGCGAAAGGATTTTCCAAGAGTCCAAGGGAGCTAGAAGGATAAAGAGATCAACATGGAGACAAGAGTGAGTATATAGAGAGAAGACATGTAATCTGAGAGGTTGGTGACAACTCCTCAACCCAGAACGAGGCCAAGGATTGTACGAGAAGGCGAGTTGATGATGCTCAAGGATTCTCCTTAATTTCATGATTGTAAACTTATATTTAATTTCTTGTATTGAACAATCATACACACTTTCACGCTTACACATTAATGCTAGTATTTGGTTTTTCTCACTTGAAATCAGTGGAGATTGGATTAAGGTTTTCTCTCCACTTTCACTAATTTCTAGTTAATGCTCTAGAATATGTGCAACCAATTCTCGATCACTTAAATGTCATTTGACATTGTAGTTTTAGGAAACTTCGATGTGTTCCCTGTGGATAGGACAAACTTAGGGTCTGTTTGGGACAGCTCTGGCGGATTGAAAAGCTGCTGTCCGGATAGAGCTGTTTTAAAATAGATTTCTGGGGAGCAGTTTTGAAAAGCTGCAGACTGTTTGGGTGTTTTGTGCAGAAGTGCGCTCGGAATCGCCGGAGGAAGGATGTAATCGCCGGAGTAAGGATGTCGGGGGCTCGGAATCGCCGGAGGAAGGCCGTATGGGGCTCGGAACCGACGGAGGAAGCCCGCCCGGCCTCTGAGCATGTTCCAACTGAAGAAGCTGAAAACAGCTCTCTGAAAAGCAGGGGGGGAGGAGCTCTCTGAAAAGCTGAAAAACAGCTCTGGCGGATTGAAAAGCTCTTCTGCCAGAGCTGTTCCAAACAGCAAAAACAGCGGCTGCGGATCAGAGAGCAGCTTTCTGATCCGCAGCCGCTCTCCCAAACAGACCCTTACTCTATTAGATGGACCACTACACTCTCGCTGCACTTCGGGATTTGCACCGCGTGATTCCGTACGATCATGTTTTTGACGTCATTGTCGAGGAGCACAGTTGAACCAAAACGAAGATGTCATCCCTAATTACAGCATTTTTTTTGTTTATTTTTCGGTTTTTAATTCCGCTTTCCTATTTATTTTCCCTCTTTGTTGGATTTTGAGATTGTGGCACTATTTCATTCTTTCTTCACCATTTTCAAGTTTACGCCACCAAGGCGTCATAATATTTACTTCTTGGTACTGTAAATGGTGTGGTAGGAGGGATCATAGGAGTGCGGACTGCCTAGGTGGGAATTCATATATTGGGCACTCTTCTGATTACGATAGTACAAAGACTACACACAATGCTTCCCTTCTTCTGGTTTCTCCATTGCCAAACTTGTTGCAACCTATGCTAGGAACAATGGTATCATTGGAGTAACGCAGATTTTGTGTCAGTGGTGCGGATTGAATTCATGTTAGTATTAATTGCACTAGGGAAAATTCACGTGTATGATCCTTCGTCACCTAACAGTTTACAGGAAGCATATGGGAGAAATAGTGGTGTTCGATCCGTCACTTCTTCCTCTAACCTGTTTATCATGGAGCTTACTGCGCAGGCTGGATACAATTCAAGTTCCTATGGATCATGCTACAGGCAACCATCTGATTGCGACCCGACATTTACTCAACCATTGGTACAGTATCAACGGAGTCCAATATATATAATGCGACAGTCAAGAGGGGAATTAGCTCTAGAGGAATGGTGGAAAAACTTCGAGCATGAATTTGAGCTGATGAATAAAGAGCTCGAAGAACAACTTCAAGTAGAAGAGCCGAGAATTAAGAAGAAAGTAAAAAAGATTATTTGCCAGGAAATCGAGTAAAACGGATAGTGAGCCTATAACAAAGCACTCTCAATTGCCCTGTTGTGCAGGACGAACCTTTAAAAGTACTTTCTACTCTTGCTTGCTTTGTTTCCAATTCTAGATTTGTCCACTACTCTTGACTCTCATCATTTTAATGACAATGTGTATATTGAGGAGCTTGAGGAGCCAGACTCTCATCATTTTAAGCATTCCTTAGCTTGGTACTTATAATGAATAATTAAATTAGTAGTTCTATGGTTTATAGTTAAGGGTAATCTTTTTATTCTTTTCATTGTTGGATGAGAGCTTTGTTAAGTATTTTAAATCATCATAGCATGATTTTATCTTTTAGTAAGATGTCTATTTATTTAATCTTCTTGCTATTTGATGTTGATGTCATGGGGTATTTGTCGTAGTGATTGTAGGAATTTTTGGGCTTTCTTAGTGAAGACCCGTTCCTAGGTGGGCTTGCGTTGCCAAGTAGAACGATGATTTTTGAGGGCTTTCATAGGACGAGCGAGTTTCCCATCACCTTGTAGTTGCATTTACGAGCTATTTTAGCTTGCGGGACGTGTCTGTGTATGTTAGAGCCGCGTAGGGCTACGTTTGAGATCTATGTCTGAGGGGGAGGGCCAAACCGGTTCTCTGTCACTTTGAATAGGGTAGTTGTAGGTTTTATGTAAGAGCCGCGTAGGGCTACATTTGAGATCTATGTTTGAGGGGGAGGGCCAAACCGGTTCTCTGTCACTTTGAATAGGGTAGTTGTAGGTTTTGATCCCTCCCTGTCACATTTAATATGATGGTTGTAAGTTTTGACTCTCATGTCGCTATATTCGAGGACACAGACAAAATAGGCTCCCTGTCATGTTTAATACGACGATTGTAGGTTTTGATCCACCTATCAGTATGTTCGAGGACTGTTGTAGATTTTGATCCGTTGCTACGTTTGGGAGCGCGGGCCAAATCAGTCCTCTGTCATTTCAAAAAGGGCAGTTGTAGATTTTGATTCCCCCGTGCCGCTATGTTTGAGGGCATGGGCCAAACCAGTTCTCTGTCACTTCGAATAAGGCAGTTGTAGGTTTTGATTCCCTCTGTCCCTACGTTTGATAACGAAAGAAGATCTCATGCCTTACGTACAAATATACTGCTTTACTTATCTTTTGAGCTTAGATCATGCGATTGTTAGGTGTCCACGACACATACATGATGGTTTGGTTAAGGTGACGCTTAGTGTGTCCCTTTGTTTTTGTTTTGCATGTTTTGATTTACGTGTGTACTTGCAAGAGAGTGATGTACTCGCTCCAGAGTCCGCTAGGATAGCCGGGGGAGGGATCGTACGTTGTGTTGGTCAACACCATGCTGATCTTTGTTTTCCACGCATGTGTTTTTGATTTCAGGTTGAGTAGCTCGTAGTGGAGCTTAGTGGGTCCGATTCCAAGTCGTGTTGTAGCAGTGGAGTTTTAGTGAGAGTTTTTGTTTTGCATTTCTGGATTTATGCGCGTACTTGCAAGAGAGTGATGCACTCTCCCCGGAGTTCGCTAGGATGGCCCGGGGAGGGGTCATACGTTGTGTTGGTCAACCCCATGCTGATCTTTCTTTTCTACCCATGTGTTTGTAGTTTAGGGTTGAGTAGCTCGTAGTGGAGCTTAGTGGGTCGGGTCCCAAGTCGTGATGTAGCGGCGGAGTTTCCGCCTCTTTGAGTACTTTTATTTGAAAGCCATGTAAGGCCGAGTTATTTTAGTACATTATTTCTAGTAATTGTGAACATTCAGACCCCTTTGTTTTAGATATTGTTTAGCTTCCGTTTCAGTTTCTAACTCCGAGTTGTTTAGTAATTTTCTTGTATCAATTATTATCATTTTTAGTTTACGAATATTGTATGTGGTGGGGTCCCGGCCAGATCCATGTTATATACTATTTGCACACCAGAGATGTTACATGTATGGTGATAAGTTTCTACAACTGCCACTGGTTATGAGTAGTAGAGCTTATAGTTGCAGTCTATCTTGTCACTATAACGAGATTGTTAGGGCAGGACACTTGTTATTGGTTTTTGAGGATTATACTTCAAGGTGTGCAGGACATGTGATCTGAGGGGTGTTTTTAGGTCAAGTAAAATGTCGTGTGATAGGTAGACCTGAAATATAGGTGTATTCTCATTAAATGTTGACTCAATTGATCCATAATAATCCGATAGGCAACAATGGGTAAGACACAAGTTAACCAGCACATGAAGAAGCAATTGTATTATGGTAATATTTGATGATGATAATATTGTGAAAATGATAAGTAATAGTATTATTGTTAGAATAAGCTTGAGATATTCATTTAAGTGTGTATGAGAAGTGACCCTTGGGGTCATACATATAGGAGAAGAGAAGGGGGAGAACATGTTACCTAACACCTTAGAACATGTTACCTAACACCACATAACACCTTAGAACATGTTACCTAACACCTAAATACAATAATAAATACATAAAAATACATAAACCTAACACCTCCCTTCAAAATCATGGTGGATTATGAATCGAGAGTTTGCTGATAAGATATCGAAATCTGGCAGAAGTGAGAGATTTGGTGAGAAAGTCTGCAACTTGTTCTTCAGAGGCAATGAACGGTAGAGAAATAGTGTTGGCGAGGAACTCCTGGCGAGTGAAATGACAATCAATCTCAATGTGTTTTGTCCGTTCATGAAACACTGGATTGGAAGCAATTTGTATGACACTGCGATTGTCACAAAATAATGGAGTGACGCCAGATATCTGCACACCAAAGTCACAAAGTAGGCGGCGAAGCCAAACGATCTCAGCAGTGGTAGAGGCCATTGCACGATACTCGACCTCCGTACTGGAGCGCGCAACTGAGTCCTGTTTCTTACTGCGCCAAGAGATGAGAGAGTCACCGAGGAAGATACAAAAGCCAGTAGTAGACCGTCGAGTGGCAGCATCCCCCGCCCAATCAGCTTCCGAGTAGGTTCGGAGGGTGAGGGGAGAAGTGGCAGAGAGAAACAAGGAGCGGAGATAGCGAAGAATCCGGAGGACGGCGGTATAGTGAACGGAGCGAGGAGCCTGAACAAATTGGCTGACAAAGCTGACAGCATAGGCAATGTCGGGCCGTGTCATAGTGAGATAGACCAGCATCCCGACAAGACGACGATAACGAGAGACATCCGGAAGCGGATCGCCATCAGTCGGGAGGAGCTTCAGATTGAGCTCGATGGGCGTGTCAACCGATCTGGAGTCAGAGATATCGGCAACAGAAAGGATGTCAGCGATGTACTTCTGCTGAGAGACCAGAATCCCACGTTTGGAACGGGAAATCTCCAAACCAAGAAAGTAGCGAAGGGGACCCAAATCCTTCATCTCGAACTGACGGCGGAGATGCTGCTGAAGAGAAGCGATGGTGGCATGGTCATCGTCGGTGATAATCATATCATCGACGTATAAGAGAAGAATGACGCAACCCTGACTGGAGGTGCGAGTGAACAGAGCATGATCCGTCTGACGTTCGATGAAGCCGGCCTTGAGAACAGCAGTGCGGAAGCGCTCAAACCAGGCACGAGGAGCCTGTTTGAGACCATAGAGGGCCCGACGGAGGTGACAGACGTGGCCGGAGGGCACAAAGAGACCCGAGGGAGGAGCGATGTAGACAACTTCGGTAAGATCACCATGAAGAAAGGCATTGGTGACATCCATCTGATGGAGTGGCCATCCCCGAGCAGCAGCCACGACGAGTAAGGTACGCACGGTAGTCATCCGAGCCACCGGCGCAAATGTCTCATCGTAGTCGATCCCATGCTCCCGCGAGAAACCACGGGCAACGAGGCGGGCTTTGTGGCGCTCAATGGATCCGTCCGGGCGAGTCTTGATTTTGAAGATCCATTTGCAGCTGATAGGAGTGATGCCAGGAGGGCAGGGGACGAGGTCCCAGGTATGAGTCCGTTGGAAAGCCTGAAGTTCAACTGTCATGGCCTGTTGCCATTCGGGATGTACAATCGCCTCTCGGTATGACTGGGGCTCCCGATGAGAGTGGAGAGCGGTGAGGAAGGCCTGAAAAGCAGGAGAATAGGAGGAAGTGCTAGCGAGAGCAGATGGTGAAGACCTGGCAGGGCTGTGATGGTAGCGAGCTGGCGGGTGGCGAGGACGAGCAGGGTTGCGGCGAGGAGGAGCAGGATCCACCGGCGGAGAGACGGACGGAGCGTCGGACGGTGCTGCATCAGCTGGAGCAGGAGCGGGAGGGGGAGCTGTAGAAGGAGGAGGAGCGGAGGGAACAGGAGCGGGAGGAGTAGGAGGGAGGACTGAAGGGTGAGCAGGGAGTCTCGAGGGAACATGGGGGGTCCGGGGACGAGTGGGAATAGGAGGAAACAGAGGAAGGGAGAGGGGGGGGGGTAATGTAGGTCAGCGAGGGAGGGGAGGACGTGGTGGAGGAGAAGAACATCTCATGTTCGAGGAAGGAGACGTGGCGAGAGATGCGGATGCGATGGGTGACTGGGTCGTAGCACCGATAACCTTTATGATGGGGACTGAGACCAAGGTGAACGCAACGAGCAGAGCGAGCAGAGAGTTTGGTGCGTTCAGAGGCCGGAAGAAGGACAAAGCAGGTACACCCAAACGTACGGAGGGGTGTGTAGATGGGTGGACGCGAGTACAAGCATTCGTACGGGGTAACCCCGGAGAGGACCGAGGAAGGAGTGATGTTGATGAGGTGTACCGCAGTGAGGACTGCTTCAGCCCAGAAGGAAGCTGGAGCAGAGGAAGAGAGAAGAAGGGCACGAGTAGTATCGATGATATGATGATGTCTCCGTTCGGCAACCCCATTTTGTTCGTGGGTGTGCGGGCAGGACTGCTGATGGAGAGTGCCATGCGATTGGGTGATATCGCGTATGGTGGAGGAGAGGAATTCCTGGGCGCAGTCGGAACGGAAAATTTTAATCCGACGCCCGAACTGAGTGTGAAGCATGGCGGTGAACGTGCGGTAGAACGTGGGAATTTCAGAACGTTGCCGAAGGAGATAAACACAGCGAGAGAAATCATCAATAAAACTAACATAATAAAAATATCCAGAATGAGAGGCAATGGGGGCTGGACCCCAGATGTCAGAATGCACTAAATCAAACGGAGCAGTCGTTTGGGAAGCACTGTGGGAGAATGGTAAGGCAACATGCTTTGCCAAACGACAACCGGTACAAACAGAGAGGGGGGAAGAGGAGACACGACCCAAAGCTCCGGAGCGGATAATACCATGGAGTCGGTCGGGAGATAAATGACCTAAGCGTTTGTGCCACAACTCGGCATCAGAAGTAACAGAAAGAGCAAAGGGCGAAGAAGACAAGGAGGAGGGGACGTGAAGATACTCCAGCTGATACAAGCCGCCAGTCCTACGGCCCTGTCCAATCTTCTGAGCCGTCCGTGAATCCTGCACAACACAAGCAGAGGAAGAAAAGAGAACGGTGAGTCCAAGATCACAAAGAAAACTAATAGAGAGAAGGTTCATGCGAAGGCGGGGAGCATGGTGGACGTTGGAGAGGGTAAGGAAACCATTGGGGGCAGAGGTCGGGGTAATAGAGCCAGACTGCAGGATGGGGAGAGAACCCCCATCAACAGTGGTGACCGCGAGGTGAGAGGGGGCGGAGGTACAGTTGGTGAGGTGGCGGGAGTCGGAGGTGAGGTGGCAGGAGGCCCCAGAGTCGAAATACCAAGGCGCAGTTGGTTGAACCCGAATAACGGAAGTACCAGAAGCAGCCGAGAGACCGTGTTCTGTGTAAGAGCCAGCAGAAGCGGCAGGGTGGAACAACGGAGACTGTAGGAGTAGGTCCTCCAAGCGTTGCAGACGATCCGGAGCAGCAGCAGCTGCGGTGGGAGGAGGGGGACCACGACCACGACCCCACCCAAGGTCATTACGACGACCATCAGTAAGGCGGTGCACGTCAGGGCGCGGGGGGGGGGGGGGGGGGGGCGAGTGGGGCAGACAGCCTTGACATGGCCCACCTTCTTGCAGTAGCGACAGATAACATGACCATGACGCGGAGGAACCGTGAGAACAACGTCGGGCCCGGGTGCAGGGGTGAGGACCAGAGGAGGACGGAGGCGGGTTTCTTCATCAAGCAAAGCAATCAAGGCGTCATCCAAGCTCGGAAGAGGGACCCGATGAAGGATTTGTGCAGTAAGGGGGGCAAACTCGGGACGGAGAGCAGCAAGGAACTGATGGAGGTGGCCCTCGGAAAGGTGGCGCTGAAATTCCAAGGAGCGCGCACAGCCGCAGGGAAGAGGAACCATGGAGTCCAATTCATGTCAGAAGGCACTCATGAGGGTAAAGAAGTCCTGAATGGAGCGTCCTTCCTGGCGCGCAGATTGAGAGTCGCAGATGAGGCGGTGTCGCCGGGCTCCGCCCCGGGGAACAAAGCGATCCCGAAGATACTCCCACATGGCGCGAGCAGAAGGTAGACAACTGATGGACGTGAGGAGGGGACGCGCTATAGACTCCAAAAGGTAAGCACAGATGTCCTGATCGCGACGCCGCCAAAGAGCGGTGTCATCCAAAGCGGTGGTGGGGGCGGGGGAGCCGTCAGAACCAGCTGCAGCGGTAGAGGTGGCGGTGAGAGAGCTTGCGGAAGCAGGAGGGCCACCAGTGATGTGATCCCACAGATCACGGGAGGAGAGGGCAGCCTCAACAGTGAGGGCCCAGTCAGGCCAGTCGCTGGCGGCGGAGAGTGGAAAGGAGGTGGCCTTCAGAGGGGGTGAAATAAGCGGGGCAGCCATGAGGGCGGTCGGCGTGACTCAATCCGGCGGAGCAAGGTTGGAGAGGAGCTCGCGCGGAGGGGCACGAGGTCGCTGGAGCCGGTGGAGGTTGCTAGAGCTGAACGAACAAAGAGGTGCTGGAGAAGGTGCGAGCAGAAGGGGATCGCGGAATTTTTTTTTCATAAATATAACCTCGCTCTGATACCATGTTAGAATAAGCTTGAGCTATTCATTTAAGTGTGTATGAGAAGTGACCCTTGGGGTCATACATATAGGAGAAGAGAAGGGGGAGAACATGTTACCTAACACCTTAGAACATGTTACCTAACACCACCTAACACCTTAGAACATGTTACCTAACACCTAAATACAATAATAAATACATAAAAATACATAAACCTAACAATTATAGTGTTCAAATTATAATTGGGTCATCCTCAATGGATTAAATCATACAAGAACTTCGTCAATGCAATTATTATAGTTCATTTAGTTATAGATGTGGCCACTGAGACATCACATGCACACTGTATGTTGTATTACACTTATATTACATCTCTTTGTTATTGTACTTTGTTTGGTACTCTCGCAAATTTATTTATACATATTGCTGTATCAATCCATGTTGTAGGTTTAGGAGAAATAATTAGGTACAAGTTTGTACCATCCTCTACGTACAAGTGGAATTTTGTAAGTTTAAATCATATTTTTCCGTAATAAAAAGTTGATTGTAATAAAAATAAATTACGGAATATTAATTATGACATTTTTACAATCAATTTAAGTACTTATTTGTGCATATTCTATACAGTTCTAAAAAAATTCCAGTTGTATTTTTGGTTTTGATTGGAAAATTCCAACTGGAATGTTGACATATTTTCCAGTTGAAATTTTTGCTACAATCCCGAAAATTACAACTGGAATTTTTTTAGAACTGTATAGAATATGGACAAATAAGTACTTAAATTGGTTGTAAAAATGTCATAATTAATATTCCGTAATTTATTTTTGTTACAATTAATTTTTTGTTACGGAAAAATACGATTTAAGCTTATAAAATTCCACTTGTACGTAGAGGATGGTGCAAGCTTGTACCTAAAAATTTTTCTAGGTTTAGTTCATATTGATAATCCACTGTTGAACAACTATTATGATTGAGTGGGCTGAGATTGTTTTCTATTTCGCAAATGCGATTGTTTATTTTCCATGCAAGGCATTAGTTGATGCTCTACAACAAAAGATTAGTAATTGTGAACTAGATACATTATCATTGGGGAGCTATCTTTGTTAGTTGTTCTTTTTGAGTAGTTCATATTTGTGTTTAGCTATATTGATGAAAAATATGGCCTCGTTTGGCGCGACTTATTTGCCCCGATAAGTTTGATTAGATAAAATGTCATTATCATTAAATGTGTGTTTGAGAAGACAAAGGTCATGACCGCTACCAAAAAAATAAAGGTGATTGTTAACCGCAACCCGTTATTGACTAGTCGCACCCGAAAATCTGCTAACTTTTCGCGTCTTTTCGAAATACGCCTTGTACATGCATTTTTAGGAAAAGTGCTCAACACGAAATTTGTAGATCTCGACGAGATCTACAACTTTCGTGTTGAGCACTTTTCCTAAAAATGCATGTAAAAGACATATTTCGAAAAGACGCGAAAAGTTATGAGATTTTGGGGTGCCACTAACAAATAGCGGGTTTGCGGTTAACAATCACCAAAATAAACTAATTTTGAGCATAAAATGCATGAATTTTTTTAGGTGAGATCGGACGTTCACGAACTATGGTTCATGCCGCCAAACGAAGCCTATGCTAGTTTTTCTTTTTGATACCTTTTAATTCAAAAAACTAGATTAACAAAATTGAATTGAATTAATATAAACGAAATTAGCTGTTTTTTACCGGGAAAGGGCCTAGGGTTGCTGCATCTGCTCGCCGTCGGTTAAAGCTGGCGGTCAGCGGCGGAGGCTACCAGCGGCAGGTAGGGCGTCTTCCCGAGCACACAGCTCACAAGACCATAAAGAAAACAACCGGCGGCGAACACGAAGATGACATCGTAACCAATCTCGAGCAGACGAAACCCTAATCCCCTTGCCGGCACTCCGAAGATCCTCTGGAGCAGTGCCGGCAAGGCGAGCAGCACGTCGAGCACCACCGCCTGCATCGCGTTGAACCTGACGAACCTTCCGAAAGCCGGATTTCTCACCACGCCGAGGTATAGGGCGAAAAATGCGACGAAGCTGGCGTAGGGCAGGGAACGGTAGGCCGACATGAGCGGAAGGAGAGGCTCGATCGCTAGCGCCAGGGGCGGGAAGCGAGCGAAGAGGAAGCGGCCGTAGTGGAGGGAGTTGAGGAAGGGGAGGGAGTAGGAGAGGGCGGCGATGATTCGCTCCGACGTGGGGACGGCGGCGCGGTAGGACATCGAAATTGCCGTCCGGCGAGGGCTGCGCTGTACGATCGATGGTGGATAGTGGAGGCTCGGAGGGATGTGGGTGGTTGAAGATGGCCGGGGATGGCGTCGGGTTGAGATTTGGAGGCGAGGAAGAGGATGCAGACGGAGGAGAGCGGCGGTCGGCATTTTTCTACAGTATTTTTTGTGAGGATTTTGGAGAATTTATCAATTTATAGAGGAGGCGGATGACTCCATAGTGTTTGAAGATTTGGCTGAATGCTCTTTTTGGAACCGTGAAAATTAGCGGTGGAATAATTAACTGTTTTGCAAAATGATGACAAAATTTATGAATGTGTCTGAAAAAACAATATTTATAGTGTTGTTTGATTTGAAGAATACAAAAAAAAATTATCTAAGATAAAATATATAATTGAAAATCACGGGTCTTGGGAAGATTGGAAATGAAGTAGATCTGAAATGCATAGGTCAACCGAAAGGAGAGGAATTTTGGAGGAGGATCTGGAGTTGCTCGTCGGAGGCGGAATGGCGCAGCCGTGAGAGATGTCAGATGGATCTTTACCGGCAGTCTACAGATGACGTGAGGGAGAGAGGTTGTAGAGAGAGAGAGGGGGAGAGAGAGGTTGATGGATTCGTCCATGACTGCTTGAGGAGGAAGGAGCTCAGAGCCACCGAAGGAGAAAAGGAGATGGAGAAGAGGGAGGAGGATCGGGGCTTGACGACGCAACTACTGGGAGGGATCGAATCGCGCTCCCCGCGATCAGGAGTCGTGAAAAAAATCACGACTCAAAATCACGAATATTGTGCGATTTGGGGCGGCGGCGGATTCCACTGTTGGCCTTAAACCACAGATGATGAAAAATCGATGATCCCCCACTCTCAAAATGCCGCGCCAAACAGCCTAAGATCACGGATCTCGTGAATAACATGGTTGATCGAAATACTGATAATAATAACAATATTAACAGTATTTGTAGAATACTGCAATATTCCACAAAAACAACTCTGCCTCATGTTATTATATTGTACGACTGTATTTAATCCCTCACTCTCAAAATTATGAAGCCTGAATAGAAACGAGAACAGAACCGAGCTTTATGATTCGGATCCGATTATATATTTTGGGTACATGAATCGGTTGGAGATATAGCAATTGGAGAGGGATAAAATGACATTCTTCAATGTAGCCCCCTTCCTACCACTGAAATCAGGCATAAAGCAAAATTAGGGAATTAGTGGTTCCAATTGGAGGTTATACAAACATGCATAAAAATAGCGAAGAAAAAAAAAAGCCAAGCCCATGTTATTACTAAAAAAAGCTATTTTCGCATGAGAATATTTTTCATAAAAAGGGCACAAGATATCATGAATTGAAGTATAAGTAACATGCAGGCAAAAAATTAAAATTTTTTTTTTCATTAAATTATGCATTCTAATACAGAAATTAGCTAACAAAAATGTTGACTAAGGCTCCGTTTGGGGGATTTATTTTCACCGGTCAAGCGGTCACAACCGCATGAACCGGACCTTAATTAAGGCCTGGTTCATGCGGTCGTGACCGCTTGACCGGTGAAAATAAGTCCTCCCAAACGGAGCCTAAATCTCAAATATACAATGAGATTATTTTAAAAAAAAACACATAAAAAACATGAGATAATTATATATCATAAGGGGAAGGTGTGGAGCATAGTCTTGGGAAATGATTGGTCGCGGCACCGCGGTGTTCCAGCTTGAAATAATTTCTGGAGCACACTGACCCAATCTTCCATCATGGATTCCTTCAATGGCTGTAGATAAGCCAGCTCTTTCTCCAGTATCAGCCCTGCCTCCTTCAAATGCTTCATCTTGTGCTGCAGTTTCTTCAGCTATTATTTCCAAACACAGCAAAAAAAGCAAATTTTTTCAGCAATCCCATTTGAAACAGAAATCTTTTGGTGAACATATATAATAACAATTGGATCAGAAAGATGGTTCTTCCTGGATTTCCTCTCTTCCAACTTATGCAGAGTTGAGCATCACATGTGTGACACATTTTACGGCCACACGATGCAAATTTCTAGAATTATATGAAATATCTAAGATAATTGAGGAGCAGTGTAGAAGTACAACAGTAGTATAGAAAAGTTTGATGTATGGTGTTGGGGCCGAAAATGCCTCGACTTCACACTTAAGGAGAGGTGGGGTGAATTAAGCACTGTAGGACTTTGGGGTTGTTAGGATAGAAGAGATGCCACGGGTGGAGAGACTACATTTTGCACTACGCAAACTTTTAGTCGTGTGTGGTATTGATTGATTGATTCACACTTATAAGAGTTGAATTCGGAACAGAGTTCACGAGTACTATGAAAGTCCAGGATCAAGCTCGCCGGGACTTGCGGACAGATCGATGATCGTTTTGGATCCTTTTCATGGTATTGCTCACCTCCTATTTATAACAGTAGGAAGCCCCCATATATGTGGACGCGACAGTATCCCCGCCCGACAACACTCTCGCGGCTTGCAGCAGTCACTCGATTTCCTAATGTGCTCTGAGAGCTGCGAATGGCAGGAGTATCATAGGGACGGGACACTGTCGCGGACGGGGTACTGTCGCGACTGCACAGAGAGTCCTCTGTGCACTGTCACTCGTGTGTGTAATATATATATCTTTACTACTATAATAGAAATACTGTGGTCTGCAGATAACATGAGTTCGAAATTAGGAGGAAATTACGTGGCCGTTGGATTTCAGATATTTGATCATGAACCGTTGGATCAAAACAACCCTATCTCCAGACTTTTTAATAGGGGTCCTAAACCTATTCTAGGACAGTCCTAAACCTATGCGAATTAATTTAAAAATTGGGTTACAAATAGCTATCTGACGGCCCGCAAGCCAGCCCGCAAGAACCCGAAAGCCCGACCGGAAGCCCGACAGCCCACTGGATTTCAAACAATGCGTGCCAGATTTTCTATATAAACCCAATAAATTATTTGAAACGGGCGTGTGGGACTAAAACAGGCGGTGAACAGTGCACCCGCCTGTTTTAGTCCCACACCGCCAGTTCAAAAATTTATTTTGGGAATATATTGAAATCTCGGCAAGTATTGTTTGAAATACTATTGGCTGCGAGTCTTGCGGTTGGGTTTGGGAAATTGCTGTTTGGCGGGCCGGCTGGCGTTCGGCGTGTTTTTTAATTGTTTATTCTTTATTTTATTATATATTTTGTTTGAAGTATTATGGGCTAGCGGTCCGCATATATTTTATTATATATATTTTATATATTTAAATTTTAAATGATTTATTATAAATAGCTGCTTTTTAATCTTTTATTTTTTAAACTTAATTAATAATTAATGTTTTTACTGTGTCGAGGGGGCGGGCGAAGCCCGCCGTCGCCGGGCGAAGCCCGCCGTCGCCGGCCGGGTACTGTGGCGCGTGGCCATCGGGCCGGAGGCCCGTGCCTGTCACTCGTGTGTATAATATATATATATATATATATATATATATATAATATATTCTAATTATGTGCTATGAAATTATGATTAATAAATAGATGTGTATTTGTAAAAATGCACACACACACACATCAAATATCAAATCAATTTCTAGTTGATTTGAACTAAATTAGAGCAAATACAAGTCGAAACAAATCAAGTTCCTTTTTAAAGCTAGTTTAAGTTTTGGCCATAACCCAGCCATATATTGAGTAAAATAAATGGTGCCTATAAGCAAGCTAAAAACAAATATGAGAGAGACATGCCTGCGCTTGAATTATGGATGCTATAAGAAGTTCCATCTCCTTCTCCTCTTGATCTGCTGTAAGTTTTGCACGAGCCGCAGCGGCAGCCAGAGATGTTGCAATGCCTGCTCTGATTTGGAAGGTCTTCGCACTAAAGCTCTTCTCAGGTGCATAATCTAGGGAGAAATATGGACGAATTCAGAAAGTTGCATCAAAGCAGATCATGTTATGAATCAAATTAGAAGTTTCACTTTCATATAAGCGCCCTCAAGCAATGCCTAACTTAAGCCTTGTTCCAACCAAGAAAGTTAAGGTGTTCGGCCTTGATTGGGGGGCAGATAAATATTAGCTAAAAGTCATTTGATCTGATTTTGGACTCAAATTAGATTAGAGCTACGCCAATCAGATCTTTATTTGATCCCTCCATGTCGAATTGACTTTAATACAAGTATTATTTGTGCTACAAGCCAATTTGATTTCAATTATTTCTCAATCTCATACAACATAATTTTATTCAGACACATACATACACAGACGTACTTGCCAACCATTGAAGACGCACTCGCCTACCATTAAAGTGCACTCGCCGACCATTAAAGTGCACTCGCCGACCATTATAGTGCACTCGACGACCATTATAGTGCACTCACCGACCATTAAAGTTCACTCACCGACCGTCGCAACGATCTCAAGGACCACTCTGCTCTAAATATTACCATTTTTTACCGCATCTTGTAAGCGGGCAGCTTGTATTTTTGGAGGTTACCCGTGGTCAGAGCCTTCCGAGCCTTTAAATAGGTCATGAACAGTAGCTCTAAGGCATCAAAAAATCGAGCCAAGAACCCTCAGGTACTCGCACAACCATTGAACGGGCTCTGCGAGTACTCTAAGGAAGAGTGATTTAAACCTTCTTGTAACACTATTGTAACTCATTTTGTACTATAAATAATATCACGCCGCGTTGCGCAAAATCCGGACTTGCCGCAAGTGGCAACATTCTCCTCTTGCTTAAGTCTCGACGTCTGCGTTACTCGTGACCCCCTTCGCCTCGCCCTGGTATTCGCAGCCCGAGTATCTGCCCACTCACAATCCTCCACTTTCTATGTTTTTTTATGTGCAAAGTTGGGATGTTTTTCACCCCAACTGAACGAACAAACAACATTCAGATTTGAGTGGTCAAAGAACAACAACTTGTTGGCAGACGAGACCAAGTCAGAATCACCTGAGGGTTTCCTCGCAATAACCCTGAAGAGACTGTTACTAGAGGAGAATTCAATCTCTCGGTGTCCGCAATCACGCAACTGTCGAAGCAAAGAACATCCTTGGTTAGGGAGATAACAACACAGCGCTTGCCCTCCGGTCATACAAACTACTTCACGAATAAGAACTGAAAACTAAAATCTCTCCAACGAAAGGAGAAAACATTTTCGGGCGACAGCTAATACCAGCCCTGTGCGAGCACTCAACTTCGACGTATTTGTCGACCCCCCACCCCACCCCCCCCCCCCCCCCCCCCCCCCCGAGGAAGAAGAGGATCCCTCCCCTTTCTCATATATGATCTAATGAGAACCTGTCTCAGTCGGGTTCAGGGAACCCTATCTCGTTTCACTGGGAGAGAAGACCCAATCCATCACCTATAAGCTTTTGAGTTTGCAATTTCCCTCCGGAAACCTCGATAGCACCGCTGCAAGCTGCTATCCATAAACCTAGAGGGGAAGGCCCGAGACAGGTTCTACAAGCTAAAATCTAGGTTCATTAACTCCTTCAAGGAGGTCAGGAAGGAACTCCTCCCGAGGTTTGCAGTTTGCTACCTCCAGGAAGCGGAAAAGTGATCGCCAAGCACTTTTCCAAATCAAGCAGGGGTTGTCTGAGAGATTCGGACATTACATTGATAGGTTCCATGAAGAAATATTGGGGATCCACGATGTTGGACCATCAATGTACCAGGTAGCCTTAGTTATTAAAGGCGCAAGACATACCAAGGTGCAAATGGGTCTTGGAGCCTAGGCTCAAGGCGCATGCGCGCACCTGACGAAGGCAAAGTACAAACACATTCATTAAAAAAAAATAAGCATCAAACATCAATCCATCTTTTTGATCAGATTTTTCAATTATTCTACTTATTAATCAATCATGATTATCATTTATATCTTTTAAAAAATGGAATTAATGTGGTTAGTTGCATCATATCTAAGTCTTAACACTATATTATGTTTCACAAACACTAAATCATGCAAAAACTATTGAGTTCTTACATTATTTTCTTTTCTTTTGGGAAAAAAAGTTTGCAACAGAAATCGCACCTAGACATGCTTTTTATGCTCCAAACGCGCAAAAAATGCGCACGAAGGCGCAAGCTTCTGAGCCTATTGAGCCTGGAGCCTTAGACACGCCTTTAACAACATAGGAGGTAGCCCTAGTCAGCGGACTTCAAAGGAGCTCTTTAAATTTGAGGTCAAAAAACCACCAAACACATACTGGGAAGTGGGAATTGATCAATATGGTCAATCATTTCATTGAGGAAGATATGACCAATCTTGGTTCCGTCTCTTCCCTCACCCAACTGATCCAGCAGCAACGGGTGGAGAGTTCTCTCGCCCAACTGCTCATTGCACCCCATCGCGTCCACCACAATGCTTCCAGCAGATGATACCACCGCAACCCCATTCTCCTCCACGAAAAAAGGCCCGTGTCATCTGAACAAGCCTTCTCATCCACATCATCATGAACATTTCCATTGAAGGCTTATACTCCACAAGTGAATCAATACAACGATTCACAGAAGGAATACATGAATCTGATCCTTCCAATAGTGTAGGTCGTTCAGATCCTCCAGAAGCAATCAGGATTTAGGAGACCTCCACCCTTAAAAGTTGAATGCGAGAACAGGATTAGGGAACTCTACTGTGAGTTACACAGAGATGTCAGGCACGACATGAAGCGCTGCAGGGCTCTCTGTGACGAGGTAGAAAAATGATCAATGTGGGAAATCTTCGGGAGTATGTTGCTCGCAATCCAAACAAGAACCCTGTCTCTGTTAAGGGGAAGTAACATAAGTACACCTCCCTCAGCAATGGGAGTGTGTAAAGCAAGAAGATATCGTCTCCCTCAGGAATATTAATTGCATCCATGAATGCGTGGAGATCAACGATGTAGGTATTTTCGGCCAAATCAACTGCATTCATGGAGCTGGCTTGGAATTAACTAAAAAGCAAGCTTAAAGAGCGTCTGCCAGCGGGAGGTTGCCTCTACTACCCAAACCTCTCTCCTGAGAGGTGAGGTCATCTTAAATGAAGACGGGCTTCTAAGGTTTGTCAACTCTTTCAACGATGTTGTAGTTGTGAAGGCGGTCCTAGATAACTATTCGGTGTTGAGGATCCTGATCGACACCGACAATTCTGTAAACGTCATTTTTAAACCCATGTTCGAGGAAATGAACATGGGAAAAACCTCAAGTTGCCGACAGACCTCTCTATGAATTCGCCTGCGTGAGAAAAGGAATTGAAGGGAGCATCACCCTCTTCGTCACCATGTGCGCTGTGACGACCCAGTGCCGACCCACTCTGGACCACACAAGGATCATTGTGGTCTCACTGACATCGTCCGGGCTGCAGCCCAAGCACCCAACCCATCTCCACCAACCAACGGGTTGTTGGTGGCCACAACCTCCCTTTGATGAGGCAAATTTGATAGTCAAGCGCGCAACACGGGGACTTCCCAGGAGGTCACCCATCCCAGTACTACTCCAGTCCGAGCACGCTTAACTATGGAGCTTTTAAACTTCTCATCACCTATCCCAGTACTACTCCAGCCCGAGCCCGAGCACGCTTAACTATGGAGCTTTTCAACTTCTCATCGGTGATGAGAAGTTGAAAAGCTCCATAGTTAAGCGGGCTCGGGCTCGAGTAGTACTGGGATGAGTGACCTCCTGGGAAGTCCCCGTGTTGCGCGCTTGACTATCGAGTTTGTCTTATCAAAGGGAGGTTGTGACCACCAACAACCCGCCGGTTGATGGAGATGGGTTGGGTGCTTGGGCTGCAGCCCGGACGATGCTAGTGAGGCCACAATGATCCTTGTGTGGTCCAGAGTGGGTCGGCACTGGGTGGTCACATGTGAAGTGACCCGTCAAGCAACATTTGTTATGGTTGAAGCTCCGAGCAGCTACAATACCATCTTCGGTTGGCCACTACTCAACGAGTACTTAGTCATTGTATTGACATTACACCAGGTGGTGAAGTTCATCATGGGAGGAAAGTAATTCAGGGTTCAGAGTGACCCTCGAGTTGTTCGGGAGTGCTACGAAAACTTGATCAACATTTTCAAAACCTGTCCTCCTTCCATTACGAAACTAGAAGAAGAGAATGTTTCCAAGCTACCTGAATCCCGAAAGTACCCGCCGGGGAGGAACTTCCGTCGGAGAAGAATGCAAGGGATGACGCTCATCTGGAGGCCGCTCAAGCCATCCAAAACGTCCAGGTGGATGGGGAAGGTGGAAAAAGAACTTTATCGGTCAACACAGAGTTGAAGGAGGGAGAAAAAGACATGATGATCACCTTTCCTCACCAACCTGGACATCTTTGTTTGGACAGCTACTGACATACATGGGTTAGATCCCGATGTCACTTGCCACCATCTCAATATCGATCGCACCTTCAGGCAGATCAAGCAGAAGAAGCGACCGATGGCAGAAACTTTGGCGGGACCAATTCAGGAAGAGGACTCAAAGCTTCTCAAGGACAACTTCATTAAGGAGATCATGTACCCCGAATGGGTCTCGAATGTTGTAATAGTTAAAAAATCCAACAATAAAAGGCGTATATGCGTAAATTTTACAAAGTTAAATAAAACATGTCTTATGAATTGTTATCCCTTGCCTCAGAAAGATTCCCTCGTTAACTTTGATGTGGGGTTTTTTGTCATGAGTTTCTTAGACGCCTTCTCGGGGTACCATCAAATCCGAATGCATGTTCACGACATCCCGGATACGTCATCATAATGAAGAAAGGAAGTTATTGCTACTGGGTTATGCTTTTGGGCATAAAAACGCTGGTGGTACGTATTAGTGCATGATGGATCATATATTTAAGACCCTTCGCGGGACTTCCAGGTTTGAATGGACCTAGAAATGTAACCAAGCCTTGAAGAACATAAGAAGCAACTGACATCAACTCCTCTCCTCCAAAGTCCCTTGGAAGGAGAGAACATCTTACTGTATTTGGGAGTGGAATCCGAATCCGTCAATTTTGTATTGGTACGAGAAAAAAGAAAGAAATTTTTTTTGATACATTACAACAACAGAGATTAAAAGACGTTGAGACGCGATACCCAATTTTGAAGAAACTAGTTGAAGCCCTAAACATTTAAGCACGAAGACTTCATCCCAAATTCCAAGGCCAATCAATACAGATGGTGACAGACAAGCCTCAAAGAAATATTCTGTAGAAACCCGAGCACTCAGGGAATTGGCCACATGAGTAATTAAACTCGGAGAATTCGATGTCTCATATACGCCAAGGATGGTGATCAAGCCCGGGTTCTTGCATCTTTTATAATAGACATTGTCGACGAGAAGAATATAACAAGGAAGATTTTAAACCCTCTGTCCTGGATGATGTACGTAGATGGAGCATCAGACAAAAACTCTTTCGGAGCTGGAGTCATCCTATTCAATCCAAATGGCGTTCGAATCAAACAAGACAAAAAGTTTCATTTTTCTAAAACGAACAACCAAGCAGAACACAAAGCACTCATCGTAGAGTTAAGACTTGCAAAAGGAGCTAGGAGTAGAAGACATTGAAGTACAAGCGTATTCTTCGGTAATGACTTCCCAAGTGAAAGGTACCTTTGAGACGCGAGGTTTAGCTCCAAAAAAATATTTGGCGGTGATGAAGAAAGATATCGAAAACTTCAGAACCTTCGATATTCAGCATATACCTTGAGCAGAGAATACAGAGGCTGACGAGATAGTAAAATATGGAATCTCATTAGGGGGAAACCTTACAAAACATTATCATCTGGCAATTGAAGGAGAGGTCATGGAGATCGACCACTGCTCGTCATGGATGCACCCAGTTATCCGCTTCCTGTCCACCGGAGAGTATCATCCAAGTGTCACCAACAAATGAAGATTTAGATTCAAAACAACGCATTATTTTCTTCTCTTAGGAACCTTATACCGAGAATGTTTGTCTCATCACCGCTGGCAAGGTGCGTTTTGGAGGAAGAAATATCTTCCATAATGCAAAAGATCAATTTTGTGGAATGCGGGAGCCACTTGGCTGGATGTGCTCTAGAAAAAAATGATTCTCAGACAAGGTTACTTCTGGCCAAAAAGAAAAAAAATGCAGAACAATATGTCAGGAAATGCTTTCAATGATAGAATTTGCCCCCTTAACAACTGAAGCCCGCTCAACAATTGCACTCGATTATCACACTGGCCATTCACTGTCTAGGGAATGGATCTCCTCAGACCCTTTCTAATGGCAAGTGGGCAGAGGAGGTACATCTTAAGAATGATTGATTATTTCAACAAGTGGATCAAAGTCAAGACATTAACAAAAAACTCTGACTCTGATAGTGAAGAACTTCC